>SJYO01033645.1:28507680-28806888 GCA_006410555.1 Capra ibex | reverse complement strand
CTTCAGCACACCTCCTCGCGCGGGGGGCCGGCGGCGTCGAGGAGCGGCAACGCCAGGGGATCGAAGAGGCGCGAAGCCCGCCCTGGGCTGGTCGGGTCCGCGGCGCCACGGCAGGACTGGTCGGGAGGTCGTCGAGGGCCGCGAGCCCTGGGGGCGGGCCGGCGAGCGGGCGTCGGGCGGCCGGCGTGTGCAGGGGCCTCGGCCCGGATTCCGCCCGCCGCCGAGCCGCACCGGCCCGACCCGAGCCGCCGCAGGGGTACCGGCGCCGGCCGACCGCCCTGCCGAGGCCGGTCCTCTTCATGGCCGACCACCACCAGCCGCCTCCGCCGCACCCGTTTAGCCGCGAGTGGTAGGTCAAGTAGGTCCATGGACCTCGCCCGGACGGGTCCCGCGGCCCCGCCGCCGCCGCCCGCCCCCGAGGGCGATGGACACCGCCCCGCCGGCGTCCCTGGGGCGGGGCCTCCGCGGCGCGTCCGGCCCGAACCCCCCGCGCCCAGCCGAGACGGGAGGACAAGACGCCAGACCCGCAGGTCGAGAACGGACGGCCCCGCGGGTCGAGCCGCAGGGCCCTCAGCCCGAAGAGTCCTTACACAGGCCCTCCCGCCTCAACCGTCCCACCCTTCGCGTCTAGGTGGAATAGCGAGGCCGGCGCCGGGCTCGAGAATCCCTCTTCGTCGCGGCGGCGCGGCTCGAAGGACGGCACTCCGGCCCCGCGCCCCGCATCCCGCACCCCGACCTCGGGGCGCGAGACCCAAAGGTCGGCGGGCCCGGCGGAGGACGTGGTACCCACGCTAGCGCCACCGTTGAACCGAGGCGCACCAGATGCTCGAAGAGGCGCGTGCGTCTCGGCCTCGACGGGCGAAGTTCGCCACACAAAGAGAAACACACACAAACACGAAAAGAAAATTCATTAGAGAATCCATTATACAGGCCCCCCCTCACACACTATTATGGGGTCCCTTTACCACCGGAGCTCCTTCAATTCTTACAAGAGACTATCCCCACTCTGGTAAAGGATCCTTAAGGACCACGGAAGGACGGAGAGCGGCACGGTTCCACTTCAAATCCCACCCGGTCCGATCCTCTGCTGGCTGGCTCAGCACGCAAGACACAGTCAAGTCGGTGACAGAAGGGGGTGGGGGTCAGGAGAGACCATCGACCTCCGCCTTTCAGCCCAACATTTCCTTTCCCTCCAGTTTAAGAACCAAGAATCCTAAACGAACACCATCCTCCAAACTCACTAGAAAAACCCCTAACAATTTCTCTCTTCGAGGCCATAGAGAGACGAAAACAGTTGGATTTTCCACACCGCATACGACCCTCTCTTACTTCCATGTCGCAACATTGTCCATTGTTTCTATGTATAGTTCTCACAACAATTTTACGAAACCACTTTATATGGACAAACTCGGTAAACGAAAGTCAACCGTATGAACTTATCGCATAAAGCAAAGTGAATCACATATATCACTGTAATTTTATGTCTCAAGACATTGTATTTACACTAACAATGGACAGGTCAACTGATTTACTCGTTATTAACGACAATATGGTAAAGTCACATAATTTTTCACGACGACTTTGGAAACATAGGTCCTTCTCTACAAATACATTACTCGTAAATGTCATATGAGCAATCACCCAATTTTTTTTTAAGTGTGACTCATTCTCCACTCTAACCGAAATCATATCCTCCGACGTCTTAGCCTCTGCGACAGTACAATAAAGAGTACCCCAGTCCTCTCCGAAATTCATTGACCGTTTCGTTTTGTTAAATATCAATTGAAAAAAACCCTCGACATCGATCCCCCTCCACCCTCCAACCGATCCTCTCTCTTATTAGGACCCAAGTACATAATTATTTATCGCAATGGATTTTCTAAATTTGGTATTATATAGAAATCGAAAAAACTACCCCCAACCCCTTAGGTAGAGATAAACTTAGACATGCAATTAAAAAAATTTTTTTTAAAATACATGCAATTAATAATTCTATAACCTTGAAAAACAAAAACCTTTATCATAATCTTTGATAATTTTACTGTCACTAAAGACAAACGCATTACTAAAAGATTTAAGTAAACAATTTCTTCGTGAAGGAAATACTTATCACTACATGGATCAATGAGACCTACTAAATTTTCTTCATTTTGTCCACACTCGAAACTCAGTACGTCTCAACTCACGATTTAGAACGACACAACAAATAAAGAACCCTCTTGTAACGGTCATATAATAAACCGAAGAGACTTGGAGTTAAAAGAAAAGTATTTTGTCCAGATTAGTGTGTAAGAAGTATTAGGAAATTTAAATCCCTGGTAGGAATCGAAACATAGATCACATATGATACACGAGGCAATTACTACCGAGAATATTCGAATACACATGTGAAGACAATTGTGTAAATTTACGTTTCCCTCAAGACTTAACTCCTTTTCAGACAAACCCTTCCTAACTATTTTCCTGACACATCCGCACTACCACCTTTCTCTCCCGTCAGTATACGATCAAACCTCTCTCTTCCACATCCGTTCCTCCCCTCCCCCTAACCGGGGAATGAACCCCGGTCACCTTCCCTCCTTGCACCCGAGACTGAAACTCTTCCGAAAGACCTCTCCATCTTCTTCGGTCTGGACCTACCTCAGAGTCGAGATGGCGAACGACGGACACATTAGAATCCGTTTAATGAATTGGAGACCCATGGCATCAAAAAAGGCTGACATTCAACCCCTTTATGTTTCATGTGAATGTCAAGACTTTTAATTGTAGACAGGTCCCGGACCTTGTTACAGACCACGTATCATTCCCATGTTTGTAATAGTAATAATGATACAATTAGAATCGAATACCTCGGTTCCACTGATAGTAGATATGAATTATCTTGACGATAAATAACAGGTCGAGGACCCTTTAATTTTAAGTAACAATACTACCAGAGCGTAATCATTACCTTCCTCTCCTCAGACGTCTTTCTATTATTAGAATTGCCCGCCTTTAGTCAGGAGAAACATCCACTAGTCCTACTGTGTCTAGTCAAAATAAATAAAATATTCTGAGAACTCTATGTCGTGACAAAAAATGTCACAAGTCATACATAAAAAGATAATACACTAGAACTCATCTTCTTTATATTACTTTTTTTAACCCTCACCTCTTGAATTTAGGGTTGAAAGAAATTTAACAACGGAAAATATATATTTGCCCCGAAGAGACCACCGAGTCTGCCATTTCACAGACAGACGTCACGTCCTCTGGACCCAAGCTAGGGACCCAACCCTTCTAGGGGACCTCTTCCTTTACCGTCATGTGAGGTCATGAGAACGGACCTTTTAGAGTACCTGCCTCCTCGGACCATCCGATGTCAGGTACCCTAGTGTCTCTCAACCTGTACTGACTCACTGAAGTGAAAGAAAGACACGTATATTTCTCGATGTTTTAATCCTTTAATTCCGTTATTAATGAACTAACTCTACCGAAAAGGACAAATTTTTATTTACGTTGTGAAGTACTTTGTAGGTACTGACTATTATATTTTATAATAATTCTCATTTACACACATGTACTTGAGGAACAAAGACAAGTATCAAAAGACTTTCACGACAACCATTTATCTTCGGGAGCTACTACTCACCTGAGAGATCAATCTTTTACTAAAATTGTGACACGTCTCACTTTACCTCTTCTCTCAACCGAGAGACCCAAGATCCAGAGGGAGGAGTCCACTGAGACCTCTCAGAAACTCAGAAGACATTAGAGAAGCCCCGAAATAAAAGAGGTATTGTACAACCCGAACCCACTTGTTTAGCGGAGGAGTGAGGACACACTAACTATAAATCCATTACTTACGACTAGGGTAAAACTCAACCCTTTTGAACTAGTAAACCCTCAACTAAAAGTCTTTATTACCTCATTGGTAACACCAAAGACCGTTGAGACTCTTTTCTGGTATGTACAAAATGTGTTTCTCTCCTTAAAGGGTCGGAGACAAGAAGTAAATCGTAGGAATGAACAATAAGTGTCAAACAGTCTAAAACTCAACACATCCCCATCGACTGAAGAGTCCATAGTTCAAAATCAGTCAGAATGTTGGACAATCGGACCTGAACTGAGTCTACAACGAAAAATGCATTAAATAGAAAACACGTTAGGGGAAGGTAACGAAAAAGGACCCTGTCTCTAGAATCTTCGCTAAAGTTCCGTGTACGTAAACACAATTTCAATTAACTAGAACCATTCAAATCTAAGGACTTAACGAAAAACAACGATGTAGAACTTGTGCACGGGACGTTAATCTTTAGTGAATTTCATTGAAAATAGATTCTTAAACTTTAATATGACACCTACCGTATACGTCTGAACTACCTGTACTTACACTCATTCGAGAGCCTCAACCACTACCTGTCTCTTCGGACCGCACGACGACAGGTACCCAAACGTCTCAACCTGTGCTGACTCGCTGACTTAACTTGACACCTGAACAGAAAATCACACTTTTAATGATAAGATGTAAAAGTCTCATCAAATGTTTACTTAAGAATCGTAACTTTTTATTCCATGGGGAGGATCACCACAAAATGAATGACCTCTAAAGGAGTAAAACAATCCTACTTTACCAAGACAACCGTCAAGATCCATGTGTACGATCCGTGAGTTCTTTCTTGTGGAAGAAAATCTCTTACTGGCGAAAACAATCTCCTTTTTAAGATTGGGTCTCTCAGAATTTTGAGTAATAAAAATAAGTAAAGACTGGACACACACACACATACACGTGCACACGTCTACACGCGTTCGGACACAGAACAGAACCTTACCCTTCAACTTCCTCAAATCACCCCTATGAAGACAACTTATCCAATTCTTAAGACGAAAGGGAACCATATCATGGTAAGCTTCCGTTTTACTACTGTCTATCGACGGATGACCTTACCCTAAAAATTAAGTAGACATAATGACTTTACAATTCCCAGAAAGGATTCGAAAATTTAATCGGACAAATTAAGTCACCCCTTTTATTTAACCATTTCACTCCTTCCTCTCGTCTTTCTGAAAGAACTTCGACATAATAAATTTTAAAAAAATTCTAAAGAAAAAGTTTAATTTTAACTAGAGTATTTTCTTTGTCTAAAACACTACGATGTACTTGAACAATTAAGTAAAGAAAAAAAAAAAAAAAGAAAACGATTCCTTTTTATCTTCAGAGAATCCCATAAACAAAGAACAACTTTTCACTATTGCTCACTTTCTGAAACTGGGATGAACATTTGTTGTATCCCAATTAACAGTAACTTAGAAGGACTTACTGGAACTAGAACTTAATTAAACCGATCTCGGTGGGTAAGAGCCCAACTCTAACCTTGAAGTTCATTACAGGAACCATCCGAAAACTAAATGAAGATAAAGAGTTTCCTTTTACAGAGAGTCCGGAAATACTTTTTCTGTTTTCACACATATGTAAATGAGCGTATAAAAGACACATCAAGACTTTCTTCGTTTCTTTACACTGATTTTAACACGATGACCTCAATAAACATTTAATATAAAATCAAAGTCGTAAAACATTTTCGTTATACTAACAAATAACCAATACATTGTAATTTATCAAATTAATTTTATATAAATGTCTTAAACATTTACAAGTCATAACCTACATACCTATATGTACGGTTGTACTATCGACTACAACGAAAAATTTTTTTGAAAATGGGTCAAAAGGGTTTACGATGGCAAAATGGTATAAACAAAATAAGGGGGGTTTATTTGTCAAAAAAGGACTTAGTAGACTCACATCCAACTTCTGTTACGGGGAAATAAAAATTTATGAAGGAACACATAAAGGATTTACGTTCCCGTGAACGAATATCTGTATCACATATTGGATTTAGTCTTTAATTATAACTATATAATAATTACATTATACGTCTTGAATCCAAAACGGTGAACAGGTTTATCACGGGAAATATCGTTTTCTTTTTAGAGTCTAATACGTCATGTAAAACAAAGGCACAGAAATTAAACCTTGTCAAGAAAGTAGAAATAAAAATTTTACAAACAAACCGACACAGACCACTACCAACGTCGTACATAACTAGAAACAACGTAGTACGTCCCAGAAAACAACGTCGCGTCCAAGAGATTAACAGAACTCCCGAGGCCTCGCACTCCCGAGTCATCAACCCTACACATCCGAATCAACGATGTACCGTCCACTTCAGAATCAAGGGCCTGGTCCCTAACTTGGGCACAGGGGAACGTAACGTTCCGTCTAAGAATTGGTGACCTGGTGGTTCCTTCAGGGTTCAGAAACACAAAATACTGTACCTGTAAAAACTTATGTTCAATCAATACATATCTCAAGGAAGCCGAACTTAAACAAAGAAGTACCAAAGAAGTAATTAAAACCCGCGTCCTTATCATCTTCACACAAGAGTCACGCAATATAGTCCTCTATATTAGTTATAAGTCAACTAAACTGACCTAAGACATCAACTAAATCGTCGTATCCACAAATGGAAAACTGAGTCACGAGGGTTTAGTTGTTTAAATGGGACCTTCACATGAAGGTCATCATAATTTTATATTCACGTACCCCGGTGTCGTAACAAACATTAAATTTTTTAATCTTCGTCGGATGTCCTATCTCTCCCCAACTTATCTTATACCATGTAAGTGGGTCATCTTGTAAGACGTCGATATTTTTCTTGACTACCCTTTACGCAAGGTCCTATTTAACAAGTCACTTTTTATGTTTCATGTTTCCATAAATGACATAAACACTACATAATGAAAATCACATCCTTTCTTCTCCTTTATTTTATTGTTTGCATAAATGACTAACCCCGTTTTTTCGTGTCTTTACCCATTCAGTCTCCAATTTCTCTACTGACCACTCGAGACACACACCCATCCCTACTCCCCTTTCCCTAACTCCCGGATAAGACTCCTAGGAAAAGACTAAGTACCTTGGTACAAATTCCAAAGTGTGTGAGTCATATATTTGTCGTTTGTGGTTATTTTAGTTTCCACCTTATGATTGTTTTGTTTATTTGACTTGGAATAAAGTTTACTGACTGTATTGGTGTGACTTCCTCCTTTTCTTTTTTTTGTCATTACATTGAAAACTTGGGTCGCAAACCTGATACAGGAGTCCTATTTCTGCTTGAGATTTGTTTTGTGACTTGAGACCTATTGTCCGGAAAAATAGGGGGTAGAAGGAGTGTCGTCGTATCCCAAACGTTAAGACTTTGTTAAAAGATAGGATTCTAATTCATCTATTCATTTGCACAACACCTTTTACCCTCGGTTTAAGGAATGTCGGCTTCTTCCCTCAATATTCACACCTTTCCCACTTCCGATCCTTCGTGAGCTACGTTTCAACCTTAACTCCTGTGACCGTATCCTAACAATCCCCTTCGTGTGACTGACTTTGGTGGGTGGGACTGGTCTGTGGCATTATTGGTAAACGCACTCAATAAAATACTGTCCTCCAGGACCATTCCTTGTCCTTTGATTGTTCCGTGGCGGTCGGTCTTCTCAAGTCCTTTCCAGTCTTCCTCTGTGGTGCACAGGCTGGTGGAGGGTCTTAGGATCGACCGTAGGTAGAACCGACTCGTCACACACGTGGTGGTCCTTCCTGAGACTCAGTCACTGACCGACTTCTTTTGGGTCTCCGATTAGGGTAGTGTCATTTCGGGTTCGGCGGCACTTGGCTTTCGACACTCGACGTACCGTCTCGTCGAGAGGACCCGAGGGAATGGGAGGACGAGATGGGTCCACGGGGAAGGGTCATTGCAGAGAACGAAACAGTCGTGCACACAGAGGAACCTGTCAAGTAAAGGTTCACAATCTGCTCTCGGGTGAGAACCCAGGACCTTCACCAGGGGGTAGAATCTTGAGTATCAAATTTTTCATATATGATTCTATATCTGTATTCACACACACCGAGGAGTATGTATGTAGATATGTAGAAAAAAGGTCGACACAGACGACTCTTACGTATCTTTGTTACTGGAGGATAATCGTCACTCTTGTGGATTACGGTCTAGAACCCACGATTCATGGTAAGAAATGATTTTCCTTGGAACCTCTTTACTGACTAGGGACCCGACCCCGTCCCTCTTCATCTTCTACTTGAACCTCGTAGAAATGGTCCTTCATTCTCCACGAGTCACAGTTGATGTTTAACAGAAAACGGTTCTCGTAACGGTCACTGACTTGTCGTTCCCGTAAACGGTAGACGGAGATACCTCTAACTTGGGACACGAGGACGGTGACAACTGGAAGTCGTCGGGGACTCCCTCAAGTCGGCCTTACGTCATGAGATACAGGTCCCTTAGGGCACCCTGTTCAGAAATCTATCAACCTATGAAACTCCTTGACTAAAATACTAGGGTCAGGAACATAGAGGAGTATAGATCTTTTCATGATTTAGGGAAGTAACTACTGTAGTCTAGGAACACTGATCGTCTTTTGGAAAACATTTTACTCACGAATTACCATAACTTGAGGACGAAGTGGGTTTGGAACATAGAACCAGAAGGGGGTGCCGGAGAAACCTCCGCACAGAGTCTCGATAGACTCCTCGACGGAAGACCCGCCGTCAAGAGTAAAACGGGATTTACTTTGAACTGAACGTCGAGAGTTCAACACGTGGAAAAAACCAGCTGTAGTCTTTTGTTTTACTACCACCGTACAGTTTCTCTGTCTCCGTCGGACCTTCTTCCGGGTGCCCGATTGTGACCCTATTCGAAGGGTCCACCACGATTACCATTTCTTGGACGGACGGTCACGTCCTCTACATTCTTTGGACCCAAACTAGGGACCTCTAGGGAACCTCCTCCCGTCCCGGTGGACGAAGGAACGGACCTCTTAGGGTACCTGTCCCCTCGGACCGTCCGACACTGGGTACCCCAGTGTTTCTCAGTCTGTACTGGCTTCACTGTACGTTGAGACCCTATCAGAGTAGTAGTTTTATTACTATCATTAACTAATAACGGGTATTTATTTTTTTAGATTCTTAGGTATCCCTATTTATTTCATTCCTCCTTCCCTTCAAGAAGGAATCTAAACTACTCATTTGTACCTTCTTTATCACCTTAATCTTTTAGTTGTAAACCGTCAGTTTGTCGACTAAATTCATTCTTAGTACGACGACGACGATTCAGTGCAGTCAGTACAGGCTGAGACACGCTGGGGTACCTACCGTCGGGTGGTCCGAGGGAGTAGGGACCCTAAGAGATCCGTTCTTGTGACCTCACCCAAAGGTAAAGGAAGAGGTTACGTACTGTCACTTTTCACTTTCACTTCAGCGAGTCATTCTTAGTATTTACCTAAATTTTCATCACCCATTTTCAAACTCTCATCGACCTATAATTGTATCAGCATTTCATAGACGGGTATCACTCACTCACTCACTTCAGCGAGTCAGCACAGGCTGAGAAACGCTGGGGCACCTGACATCGAATGGTCCGAGGAGGCAAGGATCCCAAGAGGTCCGTTCTTATGACTTCACCCAACGGTACAGGAAGAAGTCCCCTAGAAGGACTGGGCCCCTAGCTTGGGTCCAGATGTCGTAACGTCCGTCTACGAAATGGGAGAATCGGTGTATTCCATAACAATTAATAGTTCCTCTTTTTTTTTTTTTTTAATAGTTCCTCTTCTATTATCGGTGTACCTTCTTTGGACCGACTACGAAACTGGCTTCACTAGGTTCAATTGTAAAACTGTAACGAAATCCATTTCTATTAGTCGTCTCAAAATAAGTCAATACGATCACTCTAGACCAGAAGTGTCAATGGAATCGATCCGAGACTAACTTTTATTCGGACTTCCTTGGTGGAACTCCGTTTTTCCCTTGGTTGAAAGAGAGATTCCTCTTTTAAAAACGAATTAAAATATCTGTCTACGGGAAACTCCTTTTGTAACTATCAATTCGGTTAAGTCTCAAACCGGTGCTAAAATCGTACTATAGGAATGAAACGTGATTAGAACGGAAAACGATACATCTAAAAGGAGGGAACACAACACACCACCTAAACTTTTTATTTAAGAAAGAGAGAGGGAGAAAAAAAAAAAAAAATGATGAACCTAAATGGAATTTTAATAAGTATAAGAATTTGTAAGATAATCTTATCAACGGTAAAGATCAACATCTTTTACTCCTTAAATCGTCAAAACAAACGACAAAAGTGAGTGGGAAAAGTATTTAAAGTCAAGTCAGCGAGTAAGCACAGGCTGAGAAACACTGGGGTACTTGGTGTCGTGCGGTCCGGAGGGACAGGTAGTGGTTGAGGTCCTCCAATGGGTTTGGGTACAGGTAACACAGCCACTACGGTAGGTGGGTAGAGTAGACAGCAAGGGAAGAGGAGGACGGGAGTTAGCAAGAGTCGTAGTCCCAGAAAAGGTTACTCAGTTGAGAAGTATACTCCACCGGTTTCATAACCTCAAAGTCGAAGTCGTAGTCAGGAAGGTTACTTGTGGGTCCTGACTAGAGGAAATCCTACCCGACCAACCTAGAGGACAGGAATTTCATTGATTTTCACACACACTGACGTGACAAAATTCTCTAACAAAAAACAAAAAACGTAAACTAAAACAATAATATTAACATTATCATTTATAACAACAAGTCAACGAGTCAGCACAGGTTGAGAAACACTGGGGTATCTGACGTCGGACGGTCCGAAGAGAGAGGAAGTGGTAGAAGACCTCAAACGAGTTTAAATACAGGTAACTCAGTCACTACGGTAGGTTGGTAGGACGGGAGAGGAAAGAGTAATCCTTGTAAAGAATGGTAACATTGATTAAAGTCAGGATTGTTCGTTAGGAGTACTTGTCGACCAAAAATAAAACTTAACAATAAATCTCTTGTGAAAGTTCATGAAAATTTTAAATTTCTAATTGGAATGTAATTAAAAATTCTAAGTCAAAATTATAATTTTAAAATGAAAACGTACTATTTATTACTCATATTTTAATAACCCAGGATTCTAAAAACATAGCTTTGTCAACCTCTATGACGAAATGAGTAGAAAGTACAGAAACGAAAATAGAGTGATCGGAGTTCAAAGATAAGACGTCCTCATTGAACAAAAGACAAACATACCAACATCGGAAGAAAATAGTAACCTTTACCTTTGTAAACAGTCCTATACTGACATTCATAAAGAGACAAGTAATCAAAAGGGACTCTTTACTACTTTGCAAGAGTCCAGACCCTTCCAAAAGAAGAAGTAAAAACTTCAGTAAAAGAGTCAATAGAAGACTTTATGGATAAACACGTAACTAAGAAACTTTAGTAACAAAAGTATATAAGAATTCAATTAGTTACTTTTCCGATTCTATCAGACAGAGGTAAGTTCTTAAACAGTGTAAACGGAAGACATAGTGACTTTAAAGACCTACAGTCTAACTTCATGAGAGAATTTGTCTATACTATAGGAACTACGATGACGATTCAGCGAAGTCAGCACAGGTTGAAACGCTGGGGTATCTGCCGTCGGGTGGTCCGAGGGGACAGGGACCCTAAAAGGTCCGTTCTTGGGACCTCACCCAACGGTAAAGGAAGAGGTTACGTACTTTCATTTTTCACTTTCACTTCAGTGAGTCAGCACAGGCTGAGAACCGTTGGGGTACCTGACGTCGGATGGTCCGAGGAGGCAGGTACCCTAAAAGGTCCGTTCTCAAGACCTCACCCCACGGTAACGGAAGAGGCTTATGGGAACTATAAAGTCAGATTATCATTAGTCATCACTACAAGAAAACAGAATTCCGGTGTTTTGACCATAAAAATTTCGAACCATGACGAATTTCTTTTTAAAGAACTGTCCCTTCCCAAAAAAGAACTCACCGTCTTACACAAAAAATTTAAATAGGAGAATACTACTCAACTGGAATCAGTAAGAACCACAACCTTCATTTCTTGACCGAAACTAGAGAAACGACAAGTCCCCTGAGAGTTCTCAGAAGAGGTCTGGTGTTAAGTTTTCGTAGTCAAGAATCACGAGTCGGAAGAAACACCAGGTTGAAAGTGTAGATATGTACTGATGACCTTTTTGTCATCGAAACTGATATATATGGAAACAACCGTTTCATTACAGACGAAAAATTATGTGATAAATCCAAACAACATCGAGAGTAAAAAAAGTAAAAGTGAAGTAAAACAAACAAACAAAAAAAGAAAAAAAACCTCTTAATCCCTACCAATTCTCCTATCAAAAGTTCAAATAATTATGAATTTTAAATTGGAAAGACGTAACACCGTTCATCTTCTTCGAAACTTTCTATCAGTCCCCTCACACACACAGACACACACTTCGACATTTTACGCATAGTTCCGTTTCCACAAAAACAACATCCATGTCTTTAGTCATACCGGATCTGAGTTTTCGACGTCACGAACGAAGTCACACACATACACACACAACCCCCGTCCCCCACCGTTGTACACACATACATTGGACTTTATACGAATAAAACACACATAAAACATATCCAAAAAAGGGTGATAAAGTATGTATTTGAAGAAAATACGAAAGAGGAAAGAATAAATAACCGACACGACCCAGAAACAACGACGTACTTCCGAAAGAGATCGACACGGTTCACCCACGATGCACACCACGTGTCTGAAGAGGAACACCACCGAAGAGATCGACGTCCCGCGTCCGAGCTCCGAGTGGCCGAAGTCACCGACACCGCACGTGTCCAAGATCTCTCGTCCGAGTCATCAACACCGTGTACTCGAAGTAACGGGGCACCGTACACCTTAGAAGGACCTGGTCCCTAGTTTGGACACAGAGGACGTAACCGTCAGTCTAAAAATTGGTGACTTGATGATCCCTTCAGGAGGAAAGAAATTTTTTACTCTTATTAACGAGAAATAAAGAATGTCATGACAAATTCATTGAAGAGACGATATTAAATATAAAAATTTACATAATTTCCTAAGGATCATTCTCCAAAAGATCTTACAAAGAATGTAATGGTAGTAGTATTTCAGACATCATACGAATTACTGAAAACTTTTCCGTAAGATTCTGACTAAAACGTAACAAACAAATTTTACTTTACAACACGAGAAATACTTAAGAATCTATTAAAATTAAAGTCAAATCTATAGGGGAATTAAAACTACACTAAATTTAAACCCCTTCCTAGCTCACCGAGAGAAAGATTTAAGGATCGAAACAACCCGATACCAGTTTCTTACACTGGACATTTAAGGGACAAAACCTTGTAATTCTTCAAAATTATCTGTCTGTACGACAACTAACAACATTTATAAGGTTCTTGTTCTCTCTTCTTATAAACATCGAATATTCCATGTTCCAAAATGTATTTAGACAAGATCTTAAACAACTAACATAATAAGTTTAAAAGATATCTGAAAAAAGAAGTCGGAAGACATTTTGAGATTTTATGCAACTAATTTGAAGGGTACTTCTGATACAAAATTAAAAAAGGAACGTAAAGATTAAAACGAAATAAAACTATAGTAATAAACCATATAATTCACAATTATTACTAATGTAGAAAGAATATTCATTTATCCTAGTCAGAACACGGTTCAAAATGAGACTTACAGATGGACATCATAATTACAACGGTAAAACCTAAAAACAAACATACGTAAATAAAGTAAATATAAACGAGAAAAAAACCACCGGTAAAATATCAACAACAAGTCAAAGATTCAGTACAGACTGAGAAACACTCGGGTTCCTGACGTCGTACGGTCCTAAGAGACGGCAAGTAAGAGAGGACCTCAAATGAGTCTAAGTACAGGTCACTCAACTAATAGGATAGACCATGATCATGATCAAACAAACGGAGTCAACACACATCGAGAAACACTGGGGTACCTGACATCGGGTGGTCAGAGGAGGGAGGTACCCTAAGAGGTCCGTTCTTATGACCTCACCCAACGGTAAAGGAAGAGCTCCCCTACAAGGGCTGGGTCCCTAGATTGGGACCAGAGGACGTAACTTTCCTCTGCGAAATTGGAGACTCGGTGGTCCCTTCAGGACTAATAGGATAGATTAGTGGATTACCACCGAGTCACCATTGCTTAGGTGAACGTCACGTCCTTTTACCCAAGTTAAGGACCCAACCCTTCTAGGAATTTTTTCCTTTACCGTCGGGTGAGTTTATAAGAACGGATCTCTTAGGGCACCTGTCTCCTCGGACCGACCGGTGTCAGGGACCCCAACGTTTCTCAGACTGCACTGGTTTCGCTGAAGCGTATAGATTAGGTGACGGTGGAGGGAAGAGGAGAACGGAAGTTAGAAATGGTCGTAGAAAACGAAAGTGAGAAAAGGTTACTCAACTGAGAAACGTAGTCCGCCGGTTTCGTAACCTCGAGGTCGAAGTCGTAGTCAGGAAGGTCACTTACAAGTCTCAACTAAAGGAAATCCTAACTGATCAAACTAGAGAAACGTAAGGTTTTCGCAAACATTTATTATACGTTACACTAGGAATTTAGTTTGGACTCTCAGGAACAGAGAATCACTTCAAGTGGGGTAAGTGTAAATAACATACTATACTAATACAATAGACACTTTATTAGATCCATTTAAACAAAACTAGGAATAAGAAAAATATAAGAAACGAAAATTGGAAACAAAAACGTCCGAATTAAAACAAAGACAACGAAATAAAGGGGACGTAACTCTCACTTTTTAGTCCCTAGTAAAAATTTACATCTCTTTGATGTTCAAAGACTCTTTGAACAAGGAACACTAACAGAAGTAGTATCAGTAATCATTAGACACTCTAATTTGTGGTGTCGACGGTTGAAAAAGAAAAAATTTTTCTACAGGAGTTGGACCTTTTTAAGAATGACGAATAGACTCTTGTCTGTCAAACTGTATTTCTTAGGAACGGTCAATTCTGTAAAGAAATCTAGAACCAAATCGGTGATAGACCGACAACCTATTCTATTGGTAAGACACAGACTAAGTAAAACCGTAATAAGAAAATTCGAGATATTTGTGACTTTACAAGTGTTCATTTCGTTCACAAAATCATCTCTTTAAAATATTCAAACCTTAAAAACGGACTTACAGACGGGGACCAACATAACCATGTAGAATAAGAAGTATAAATCTCACAGTATCTGGTCCTTATTGAAGCAATGTATCTTCATTCGTATACATACACACACGAATCAACGAGTCAACATAGACTGAGAAACGTTGGGGTACCTGACATCGGGTGGTCCGTGGAGACAGGAACCCCTAAGAGGTCCGTTCTGATGACCTGACCCAACGGTGCGGGAGGAGGTCCCCTAGAAGGGTCAGGTTCCTAGTTTAGGTCAAGAGGGAGTAACGTCCGCCTAAGAAATGACAGACTCGGTGATCCCTTCGGGTTCGTATATCGTCTTATAAATAATCATAAATAATCAACGATTATAACCCAGAATTTGTCCTATATTATTTAACAACCTTTTTCCTTCATAATCCTTTCTACTCAACATAAATAATACCAAAACATTGGTGACCAGTGATTTCTCCGACGTCTTTGTGTGACAAAAGCCAAAACCCATAGTTTCAAAGAGACTTTAATTTTCTGACGCACACTGCATATGTGTAAACTCGAAATCTTAAAATCATCACCCAGGTATCGTAACACAAAATAACTCTTACTAGAAACAGAGTTTCTAAAGGATAAAATTAAAGAGGGACCTTTAAGACTGAGACCTTCACATTTTGTTGAACCCTCATTCTAGAATTTTCTAAATAATGAAAACAGAACAAAGGACCACTCAAAAGAGAATTACGAAACCAATTTACTATGTACACCAACTCTAATGTTCTCAGTCGTTAAACAATCGACTCTCCTTTTCTTGTCATTCGTTCCTCGACTCAGTTTGACGTTTCCTTCTAAATACTATCTATATTGTAAATTCAAAGTTTTTAGAACACCTCTTCTATACATTCATAAACACTAAAACAGAGAAAACGAAGAAGACTTCAATCCAGTTAATTTATTTCATCCCTTTAAGTGGAATAGGTACATATACGTACACGTGTTCGTACGTGTCCACATATAGAATTTGACTCTTTCCTCACTTAAATCAAATCTCTTTCCAAGCAACAACCTTATTTTTTTACTTCTATTTTAAATTTTGTTTCCATATCCAGACACTATTAAATTACTGAACTCATTATTATCATTGAACTCATGACGTACTTAATAAAAGTCTATAACGACACCAGGTACGGTTGTTGAACCAAATTTAATCGAAGAAAAATTAACAATACAATGAATTTCAATTTTTAAGAATATTGGTAACGTCACAAAATACCATTTTCGTTGAAGGTAAGTCAACTTTCAATTCTTACCTCATCTTTGACCACTCGAACGTACAATTATTAAATATACAGTAGTTTACAACCCAGAACCCTAATAAAGGAATGGTAATACTTCCAAGATACTAGTATTAAAATCGTCAATTATTTTATCATACCTTTTCGAACAGAAGACAATATTACAATCTCACACCAAGAGTTGAAAATCTAAATGTAAAATTTCTGTCTGACGACAAAACAAATAAAAAAAGAGGAAGGAATATAACGTTTAATACATAAATCAATTAAAGGAATATCGTCTATCAAAGTCCTTCTTCGACAACCGACTCGACTAATCAGTTTATTTCAACAGACTGTACCCAATGAAATCAAACACCAAAATCTACTTATCATGCACCATGTGTCGACAACGAGGTTGTCGAAACAAGGTCGACAGAATGACCGGACAGTGTTTTATGGGGTGTAAGGAAAAAAATTTTTTTTACCTTGGGGAACATTATAAGATATGAAAAAATGAGGTAATTTTACCTAGGACGATTAATTAATGAAGTTATTGAAATGAAAATACACATAGTTATCGATAAATAAATCTTACTACGATTTTATCTAACTCACTGTCTAAATTTGAATAAACATTAAAAAACAACACTTAATTTTAACCTCAACATTTTATAAATACGTTCAACACAATTTGTAACTTTTGTAGTGGTTTGAATTTTTACAGGGGTTTTTTCATCAACATAAACCTACTACTTTATCCGTAGAAGACTAAAAAAAGATTGGAAACAAAGATAATAATTCGAAGTTATCTTAATATTCTACTTTTCGACACTAAAACACAAATACTTCAAACATATCTTGGACATAACATATGTAACATATCTTGGATATTTATGTCCATCTGATAAAAAACAAAAAAAAAACTAGTCCACCAACGTGAAGTAAAAATGATAGAGTGAATCCCATAGACTTAATATTATGATTCTCAAAGTTCAAAACCAAAAAATCATTCCTCGGTCCTGGACATTGCTCACAAAACTTAGTATTACTGATTATATATAACTTGTAAAAGATACAATCTATGGTACGAATTTTCAAAATGTCCGTAACAAAATCATAAATGTCAAATAACAAAGAAAAAACGTCTATACCTTTGACTCCGAGTCTTCAATTAATTTAACGAGTTCTAGGGTGTTATTACTGACTCTACCCTGAACTTCGGTATAAAAGAACCAATGTCTCTTGGCTTCCCCCGAAGGGACCAACGAGTCGTCATTCCTTAGACGGACGGTCACGTCCTTTACAACCAAACTAAGGACCCACCCCTTCTAGGGGTCCTCTTCCTCTACCGTTAGGTGAGATCATAAGAACGGACCCTTTAAGGTACCTGTCTCCTCGGACCGTCCGACATCACGCACCCCAGTGTTTACTCAACCTATACTGAATCACTTATCTATTCTTGTTGTTCCCTTGATACGGGATAAGTCAAGTCAAGTCAGCGAGTCAGCACAGGTTGAGAAACACTGGGGTACTTGGCGTCGTGAGGTCCGGAGGGACAGATAATGGTTGAGGGCCTTAAATGGGTGGCTAAGTACAGGTAACTCAGCCACTACGGTAGATTGGTAGAGACAGAGGAGACAGTAGGGGAAGAGGAGGACGGGAGTCAGAAAGGGTCGTAGTCCCAGAAAAGGTTATTCAGTCGAGAAACGTAGTCCACCCGTTTCATAACCTCAAAGTCGAAGTCGTAGTCAGGAAGGTTATTTATAAGTCCTGACTAAAGGAAATCCTACCTGACCAACCTAGAGGAACGTCAGGTTCCCTGAGAGTTCCCAGAAGAGGTTGTGGTGTCAAGTTTTCGTAGTTAAGAAACCACGAGTCGAAAGAAATATCAGGTTGAGAGTGTAGGTATGTACTGATGACCTTTTTGGTATCGAATCAGATCTGACGGGAAACAACTGTTTCATTACAGAGACGAGAAATGATACGAAAGATCTAACCAGTATTGAAAGGAAGGTTCCTCATTCACAGAAAATTAAAGTACCGACGTTAGTTGTAAACGTCACTAAAACCTCGGGTTCTTTTATTTCAGACGGTGACAAATGTGACAAAGGGGTAGATAAACGGTACTTCACTACCCTGGTCTACGGTACCAGAAGTAAAAGACTTACAACTCGAAATTCGGTTGAAAAAGTGAGAGGAGATAGGGGACAGTGTATCGAGTTTATATTGTAAAATAAATTACTCAATGGAATTATTACTTCAGAAATTCAAAAAGAAACTCATCCAAGTACTTCATAAAAGATAAATCAACTTGAACCCTCTGGACCCTAACTTGTCCCTCGCTTCACAACAAATATCATAGACAAACGGAGGGAAAAACGAGAGAAGACAGACAGACTGTTGTCAAAGGGTAATGACGATGTGCACGAGAAGACCAATGACGAGAGGGGAGTGAACCGTAGGGGGCTGTGGACGGGTCGTGGATAAACTTTAAGGACGAGAGTGTGCAGACTAGCGTGAATCAATGTTAGACACACTTCACATGTAACTATTGAGAACGACATAGGAAATGGTTCATCCGGAAAAATTGGATTAAGAATCAGTAGAAAGATCTACACTGAGCCCCAAGTAGGGTCGGTAAGGACTCCTTTATAGGTCTAACCTCTCCATGAGGAGGGAATACGAAGGTATCATAGGACACGTAAAAAAGGAGACTTCGACAACTCACATTTAGACCTTCATTACGGGGTAATTACAGACAAAGGATTTCTTGTTTTTTCTCTCAGTCTCTCAGAAAATACATTGGAATCATATCAATAGCTTTAGTCCTATATTATCATAATGGATTGAATGTACTAACTTTGAAGTGGTCGTCAAGGTTATTACAGGAAATATTTACGTTCTTTCTAGGTTAGGTCCTAGGTTAGGTCCTAACGAACACAACGTAAAAAGTACAGAATTGTAAATGAACATTTTATAGGGTGTTAACCACAGAGTCTACCATTTCTCAGACGGACGTTACGCCCTCCGGGCTCATGATAGGGACCCACCCCTTCTAGAGGACCTCTTCCTTTACCGTTGGATGAGGTCATAAGAACGGACCCTTTAGGGTACCTGTCTCCCCGGACCATCCGATATCAGGTGTGTCAGCGTCTCTCAACCTCTGCTGACTCGCTGAAGTGAAAGTGAATGAAAATCCAACAGACAACAAAAGAATAGTAATCTTAGTTTAACGCATCAAAACCGTATTTATGGTATTTTCTTTCCACAAAGAAGTCAGGCAGTATAAATCCTCCGTTGTAATGGGATATTGGCAACTACACTTTAGACTAAGGAATCAATTGACAACTTTTTAATGACGACAAGGGAAACATTAATTATAGAATATTACCCATCTCTAGGACTCCGGTCCAATTATGATCAATAAAAACTCGAAAACCCCAACACAGAGAAACAGAAAGAACTTACGTGGAAAAAGGAAAGGAACAAAGAAAGAATGATTCGAACGACAGAAGTTAAACACAAAACACTGTTCTCACAAAAATTAGGGAAGTTTCTTGTGAACATGAGTATAAAAGAAATCCCCGTTTTTCGGAGTCAATGATGTAAAAGGAATAAGAAATCTTCCTAGATGTGAAAGAAGTACAACTAAAAAAAGTAGATATTTTGCTTCACTGACTTTGTTTAATGTAGACTCTAGGAAAGTCTAAGATTTTATGTACTCAAAACTTCAAAATTTTTCAATCTAACAATATAGAATAAACTGGAAAAGGTGGGATTCCAAAGATTTTTTAACAAAAGGACGAAGAAGGACAAATTGTATATTTACAGAATAACGAAACCTAACCGGCACTACAAAAAGTGTGGAGTTATTACAGAGAAGGGTTTGACTTTCTGTTTCACCATAAGAAAAAAACCACCGAACTCCCACCTTCAGCCCCTGAGTAAGGGTATTGTCAGTTCTTAATTTAAACAGTAGGGAACCTCAAAAGACTTAATGAAGTATGTTTTCTCTTCTTCTTCTTCCTTTTTTTTGTGTGAACTCATGTTATCCCAAATAATGAAAATTTTTGTACTGAATACATATTAAGGAAAAACTCCCAAAATGTCAAAGATCAATAATATAGTACTAAAGATTTCTTTACTCTTAGAAATAAGTGACTTTAAATCTTGTTTAATAATCAACATCTTCAATAACACGATATTTGTCTGACTCAGTCCACAATCAGATTATAAAAAGGATGAATTTTTCATGAATTTTTAACTTGACAGAACACTTAATAATTTTATTAACCGATATGAAATTAAAAATTTTTATTAAGAATTAAAAAAATTAGTATTGATCGTAAATAGAAAACACTACAAAATGTAAACATATTGAAAAATCAAAAACCTCTTGAAAATACATAACCGAACAGGTCTTTCAAGCAACCCATCCTTTTTGGACTTGTTCGAAAAACCAGTTGGGTTATGTACTAAAGGAAAATATCATCGTAGATGGGAAATACTAACGTTCCACTATACTGTAACAGTGCCAGTAGTAATAAAGGCACCTCCTTTTATTTCCTTATCCTCCGAATCCTTCTTCACTAAACGAATTCCAAGATATATCGTCCCTTTGTCACTTCGACCCTAAATTCAACCAAAAGGACTGAGGATTTTATATCACCATAAAGATGTCTTGATCCTTATAATTTAACCTTGTTTCTACGGTTGTGAATGATCTCCTTTGACTTTTCTCACTAGTATGAGTAAATCATTTACCTTAAGGCAAGACACTAACAATGGTCATACTTAGACTACTACCGTGACTATTTTCGATCACACCCCGACCTCTGAACATAAGTTTGGGAGACAGCTTGTACATCGAAGTCTTCTAACTCCATAGATACAATTGTTCATAGTGACAATATATTTTTACAGTTTGTGGTTTAAATCCATAACTAAGGAAAAACCCACCACCCCCCGTACCTTACACTGATACCTCCATACATATTCTCAGATGTCAGTATGACGATTACAAAATAAAGGATTCAACCCTCCATTCATATGTATCAGAATTACAAAAAGAAATATCATAAAAGACTCTATAACATATCAATGAATTTTTGTTCTTACACGAGATTTAACTGAATTCATACATGAGTCTACCTTTGAAACTTGGAAAGTAAACCACAAGATCCATAGTACTGAACCAACTGTTCTGTGTTCACACAAGAAATCCCCAAAAGGAAGTCCCGCCCTTTGAAAAAAGACGGACAGATAAGTTTGTTGTCTATTTTGAAACGCTAAAATTAATACAATTTTTCAACTATTAACTCTAACACTCGTTTTGACAAAACACACTTACACATACATATTCACAGACACAACACTAAACGAAATTTTTAATGATATGGGTCAACGACTTCTAAAGAGGTTTCGTATCATAGACTAAAGTAGAGCCACCAATGTCCTTGACTACTAAGTAAAACGGAATTTAAAGGACATACTTCTTGACTATGGAAATTGAAAAGGGTCTTATTTTAAGAATTCGATAATCATCTATGTTTTTATACTTCCGAGTGTATTACACCAAAATCCATCGACACTCATTCCTAATTTTCTTTTAGATCTCATAATAGATCTAAAATAAAAGATCTAAAATCTCATAATACGATCTAGACACTACACACGAAAAGACGATTGTAAAAAACGAATACTTTAAATGACTAAATATTTTACCCATTAAGGACCTGATAAAAGTAGTTTTTGACTATGAAACCCCCTCATCCTTATAAATAAAATTTTTACACGAAGGGTAAACCGGAACACTTACTTTTCCTTAGTATAAAAGTTCAAACCTACTAATATCCTAATCTTTTTTACGACAACTACCAACAAGTATACTTTCGCAACGGAAATAAAAACCCATGAAGACGAAAAACCTCTCCATTCTCTCCTTTCCTTAAGACACAAGAAGTTACATTTTCATACATGTGAATCTACAACTATCGAGGGAGTTATTTCTTTAACTAACTATTACACTACTAATCCCCGTAGAAATCTAAATATCTAATATTATACACGAATTCTCCTTCACCCACACCATCTCACCCATTCTTAACCCTCCAACCCCTTCCACTTTATTTACGAGAACAAGACCTCAAATCTCTAAACTTAACTTACTAGAGGAAAACCCTCACAATGGATGCTTAATTGAGTACTACATTCAACCTCCCAGAGAACCACTAAAACCTACTTAAGACTTACAGTACATTCTTGACCCGAGAATTAACTAAAAACCTTTGAACTTTTTCACAAAACGAAGATCGTACCAAATTAAAATGGCCAAAAGACCACAGAAGAGTATTCTTCTCGGCAAGAATGTTAAGATCTCCGTTCACCTTCGACAGCAGGTAATCTGAAAACATTATCTTAAACCTTCTACAAGATGTACGTTCCTAAGAAGATGGGAAAAAAACCATGTTTCCTGAAAATCCTAATACCACTACGGAGACCTGAGGAGTCTTATGACAAAAGAACTTACATATGATGTATCCAAATATTTTCTTTGACTAGCGGAACTTTATATTAATAGTTTTATAATTTAGAAAAATTACGTACAACTCACATTTACGAAAAGAATAAATATTTCGACAATGCACTTTATAGACACTAAAGATAACTTCTCTCAGTGTCTATGACGATGACACCAAATAACTCCCTTCACGATTTAAAGACCAATCTCTAATTACTTTTTTTTAAAGAGGACACAAAAATTTGAAAATTAGGGTCCTTGGAGAAAAATTACGTTTTACTCACTTATTTATTTTTTCGTCAACCTTGGTCTACTGACACCTTAACTCAGAGTAAGAGGTGAATGATCACAGACATAAAATGATTCATTTTATAGAACGATCATAAAAGAGTTGAAACTCGGAAACAAAGGAGTAGTTATATTACCTCTACCATTATCATGAACACCCTTCTGGATGTCTTAATTTGTAATGAAGATGTTCATGACAAGGGAAAAAGTAGATGGCGTGTCACTGATCACAACAGTAAGACGGTCAAACTCACTTCACATTTTTGGAAATACAGGGAAATGAGAGGGGACAAAGTCAAGTCAAGTCAGTGAGTCAGTACAGGCTGAGAAACGCTGGGGTACCTGACGTCGGGCGCTCCGGAGGGACAGGTAGTGGTTGAGGGCCTCGAATGAGTCTGAGTACAGATAACTCAGTCACTACGGTAGGTCGGTAGAGTAGGAGACAGTAAGGGAAGAGGAGGACGGAAGTTAGAAAAGGTCACAGTCCCAGAAAAGTTTACTCAGTCAAGAACGTAGTGCACCGGTTTCATAACCTCAAAGTCGAAGTCGTAGTCAAGAAGGTTATTTATAAGTCCTGACTAAAGGAAATCCTACCTGACCAACCTAGAGGAACGTCAGGTTCCCTGAGAGTTCTCAGAAGAGGTTGTGGTGTCAAGTTTTCGTAGTTAAGAAACCACGAGTCGAAAGAAATATCAGATTGAGAGTGTAGGTGTGTACTCATGACCTTTTTGGTATCGAAACTGATCTATCTGGAAACAACCGTTTCATTATAGAGCGAAAAATTATGTCACAGATCCAACCAGTATTGAAAAGAGGTTCCTCGTTCGCAGAAAATTAAAGTACCGACGTTAGTGGTAGACGTCACTAAAACCTCGGGTTCTTATTTCAGACAGAAGACAAAGGTGACAAAGGGGTAGATAAACGGTACTTCACTACCCTGGTCTACGGTACTAGAATTAAAAGACTTACAACTCAAAATTCGGTTGAAAAGTGAGAGAAAGTGAAAGTAGTTCTCCGAGAAATCAAGAAGTCAAACACGGTATTCCCACTATAGACGTATAGACTCCAATAACTATAAAGAGGACCGTTAGAACTAAGGCCAAACACGAAGTAGGTCGGGTCGTAAAGAGAACTACATGGGACGTATATTCAATTTATTTGTCACACTGTTATATGTCGGAACTACATGAGGAAAGGGACAAACCTTGGTCAGCCAATGAGGGGACAAGGATGATTAAAACTTTTGACGTAGTCTGGTATAATATTAAAAACAAAGTTGAAAGTCCGTATGAAATCTTTTGGGTTATCATCCTTTTGGACAACATGTACGGGTATAAAAACTATTGACAAGAAAGGACTCTCAGGAAGACAATCACAAAGAAAAACCAAATCTCTTCAAGAAATCAGTAAGAAATTCTCATTCAGACGACCACTGTCTAAGAAAACATAAATGAATTATATTTTCATTCTACTTAACAAAACACTTAACTGTCAAGTCGTGGACTTTTTAACACGGTGAAGACCAGAATTACAAAAGACTACTCTATAAACGACAGTAAGACAACGAGGGATATGCAACTACAAAAAGAGACGGAAGTTCCACAAAAGAAACAAAAATCTTCAAATTAATACTACACAGAATCACACCTATAGAAACCCAAAAATGGAAAGATCTCAAACGAGTAGAAGAATTTAAACATCTAGACCGAACGGTTTAAACCCCAAAAGTCAATGAAGAAGTCCATGAAAATTCGGAACGATAAAACAGGAGAGGAAGGGTTTACGACTATTATACTTACAACAACCTAGAAAACAATATCAGATTGTCCTCGAACTCGGAAGTAAATAAATAAACAAAGGTCGGATAAAGAGAATCAAAAAGTCTGACCTATTAAAAGTATCAGAATAGAAGGCTAATTAATAAAGATAGGAAGGTGAGACCAATAAAATGAATAAGATAAAAAGTTAAAATTCAAGGGTAAAACAGGAAAAACTGTATAAACAACGACTGTGAAACTAAAAAAACGACTCTTCAAAAAGAAGGAGGGACACATAAAGTTCGTACGGACATAACAACTTCGTAAAAATAGGTCTACTGAAATTACAGAAACAGTCTACTAAGATTACGGAGACAACAGAACTACCGCCACAGACAACTAACGTAAAAACAGTGAGTCAAACTCTAGCAGGAACCTAAAAGACAACTTTGGCCTGACACAAAACAAGACTCCGAAACCCAGAATCAGTCACGATCGACGGAGAACTCCGACGGGACCGTCCTCTTCCCTCGACCTCCCACGACGGAATGACGACACTCCACCGCCACCTGCAGTCAACGGAGAAGTTCCAATGTGACTTTGGACTCCACTCCCCTCTGTGAGGAATAATAACGACCCACCCCACCTTCAGGTCAGAGGGGAGTACTAGAAATCACTACGAGAACACCTCATTCTAAGTAATGATCAGGTACCCCTACTTTCAAGACCGAAGGATGAACCGGAAGAGACTGTGATAGGTCACCCCCAAACCCCACGAAGGAGATACCGGAACTCTTACACTTTAATTAATTAAAGTATGTAGAGTGTCAATGTATAAAAATTTTTTAAAAGACTATGTTTGTTAAGAGTAAAGTCTTCTTTTTACTGTTGTCCACTCGTCGATTGTTAATTTGTTTTATGTTACACAATATAAGAGTAGGAAATGACTTATCGATTTTTTTTTGTGTGGTGAAATTTTAATAGGGGACTGTTTCCAATTATTTACCAATGGACAATAGTCAATTTCTTCGTTCCTATACCCATGACAGTCTAACGATGACTTTAACATTTAGTTGTTTGAGATAATCAGAATTTACAGTATTTGAAACTGGGTCCTTAATTAAAAGTTCCTTAAAAAGGACTACTTCATTAAACGATATTCTATATTACTAAATATATGATTCAAAACACTGTCCCGATGAATTTTCTAAAACCTTTATCGGATATACTAGTCATTATTTCTACCTAATTTATTACCAGGTACAGTAATTTTAATTAAAAATCCTCTGACAAATTGTACCTCCTTTATCAGTAATTTATCCTCCATTTTTGTCTAATATTTTGACTCGTATGTCATCTAAATTAATCTGAAACAAAACAAAAACCGTAACAGCGATCCCTGGACCTTGAATTTAAGAGAAAGTTCACGTCTCTATCTAGGTTCACAATTCCCCGGGACTTCGAATGTACCAAATCCCCTGGGAAAAATTCTTTCTTATGTCTTAACACATGCGTCCACTTATAAACAAATCCTATTCTTTTCTCCGTAAACATATTTGCTTCCTGGACTTTCGGGTCAGAATTGAGTAAAACACCACTTAGACGCAGACGAGATTTCATATTTTAAACCAAATGTATGTGACTCTGAAGTAATTAGAATGAATATAGAAGAAGGAGATATAAAAACTAATATACGACTTAACAAAAAGATTTGAAGAGGACACAAAGAATTAAGAACGTAACTGAATGAAAAACAGCACATTTATTAAAACAAAGTAATTCGAATTACTATAATATTTCAGAGTAATATCGAGTACGGTTTATTTAAAATGGTACAAATTATGACTACAAAAATAGAAAGAAGACGACTGATTTAAACAACGTAAAAAAACGAATGGGAAAATAATAATTGGAAGATAAAAAAAAAAGAAAGAAACCTCGGACAAACAAAAAATTCCTTCGGAATATTCAAATAACGTCAATAAAACCAGAGTCAAACCGGAGAAACATAAAAAGAGAGGAATGAAGACACAAACTGGACACAACATCCCAACAACAAAAAAACAAACAAACAAAGTGTCTTTGAAAATTCCTCATCGTAGATCAAAATGATGACCAACACACACACACACACAACCCCCTCCCTTACATTTATTGCAAAAGTAGGTACTTAAAAAAAGAAGACTCAACACCAACACTTACAAACACTTAGACACTTCTCAACCAACCTTCTCTGTTTAATACATGACATTTAAAAGAAAAAGGGATTTCGTAAATCTCTAAGGAATTCATTCCCTCTTAAGTACATCGAACCCAATACAACGCATTTAAACATAACAGTGTTAAGTCAACGTCAAACTGACTATTGAACAGAAAGTTTACTTTAGTGCACTTGAACGGATCCGAATATTAGGGGTGTCAGGAAGATCCCAGGAAAATCCCTCACACACACACATGTAAGTCCGTTACGTTTGAATCCAACGAATCGAGAATCAACTGACCACGGTTAATTTTTCGTCAAAACGATTATGTATAATTTCACGAAGGCTTGGATTGTGTAGCGAACGGAAAGATCACAATCATTACTGTTAAACATAAACGAGAAATTTGTAAATCCTTCCGGAACCTTGACTAGGGGTGAGGGTACCTTATTTCAATCATCTTTCTTGTTCTGACAAAATGATGGAGAATGAGGCTTGTTCTGTTGAAGGAAATAAAACGTAAAAACCCACCACCAATATCGTGAACAAAACTCCAAACTGGTGGGAGAGTCAATAAAAATAAAAAAGTACAGTGAAATTCATATGGGACACCACAAAATTGATATTATAGTAGAAATTACTTTAAGTACGTACATACAATACAGAATTTTGTAGTGAACAAAACTGAATTAAACCGAACAAAATACGATAGAGACGAAATACTCAAAAAAAATTTTGTTAACTTACGAATAAAAAGGTGTCGGTTTGAGTATGAGAATTATCTAAACGTCACAAACAAAAGAGACAAATTGTATATTTACTAAATTCTATACTGTATTCAATGTTGACGAACCAAACGATTCCGATGAGTGGGAAGGTGGGTGTCGTCGAGTCGTCTCATGTCTACAAAACGGGAATAACCTTTGATATAGGATTTAAGTCAATTGAGGATTAGAATACAATCGACCTTATTTCTATATCATCTTGAAAACAGGAAATTTTAACAAAAAGAATGGTGACAAATCGAAAGTGTCCCGAATAACTTGTTTAAAGTCTTAGCCACTTTGAAACACTTATTAAACGTTAGAAAAAATTTTGAAATTATCTTAACCTTTTGTATATAAGGGACTTTATTCAAAGTGAGAGTTGTTAACCACATCAAATCAGATCGTACACGGTATTGAAAATTAAATTTTATCTTCACAGAATATTTTATCAATTGTCAACGTATGAAGGACCGTGTCTTTAAGTCATACGTTTACAATTTTTAATATATTATCTTGGTCGTATAACTCGAAGGGACCACCGAGTCTACCATTTCTTAGACGGACATTACGTCCTCTGGGTCCAAGTTAGGGACCCAACCCTACTAGGGAACCTCTTCCCCTACCGATGAGTGAGATCATAAGAACAGACCTCTTAGGGTACCTGTCTCTTCGGACCGCCCGATATCAGATACCCCAGCGTCTCAACTTATACTGACTCGCTGATTGTCAAAGTGAAAAAAGGGAGTAGTCGTCGTATAATCTTCGATACATTAGGTCAATACACATCAAAATTTAATAATGATAAAGACCAAAATACTTTTTTGTTTCGTAATCCACACACGGGACTCGAAAAGTCTAAGTGTGTAGAGGACAACTTTGGAAGTGACGATAAAAGTACAAGGTACTGTACTCTCTTACTCCAGTGAAAATTACGATAAGTCCCTTACTTTTAGTTTTAAAGAACTTCTCTAAGATTATACAGACACAAAACGAATTACGAAAGGACAATGTAAGGGTCTGTCTCCAGAATTTAAACTCCTTCATCAACTCTCTGCGGACCACTCTAAGACTTGAGGTAGAAGGGAGTCTTCCCCTAGTTAACGATGAAGAAGGGGTCGGGGGTGAGGTAAAGAATTAACTTGTCACCATGAAATACGTTTTTAATGTAAAATGTTCGGTTTGTATATGACCCTCTTCTTAAGATAACATATTATCGTTTGTGCCTGTCAAGAAGGTGTGTGAATTTTTTACTCCTTTATATAGTCCTCAGGATTTTTACACTGGTGTCAAATGTATCTTTCGGAGTCATTTATCTTTTTGTGCGATATGAGAACCTAAACTTCTAAGTTTAAAAAATCATACAATAATGATCTTTAATTACCGTAGGGTTTTATTTTTGACTCTCCTAATTCCTTTCTTTTTCCGAGATGGTCTGTCAATTGAGACAACTCCATTCATAGTCACATTCGAGTAAAACATCTACTTATTTTACTTCGAGTCTTTACTTCTTGGAGAGGTTCAGACATTTTCGATCCTTCATCAACTTCGTTCCGTAGTGTTCTTCCACAAACTTCCGAGTCTACATCATTATCGATAATTACATTATTCGTGAATATAATGATTCGTGACGACAAGTCCGTTTCATGACATATAAAAGGGTTAATCTTATCGTAGATTTATATGAATCTTTCAGTTTTAAACACTCTGAAAAGATCCCACCAAGATCTCGATTACGTTGGTATGTCAATTCAAGTAAAGTACACGATCGTTCCAACGCGACCCGACCCAAGTTCAAAGGTCGATCACAACACTTGGCTCTTGAAGGTCTACATGTCGACCCAAATCTTTTCCGTCTCCTTGGTCTCTAGTTTAAAGGTTGTAGGTGACCTAGTATCTCTTTCGTTCCCCTAAGGTCTTCTTGTAGACGAAGTAACTTATACGATTTCGGAAACTGACACACTTAGTGTTGTGTGACACCTTTTAAGAAGTTCTCTACCCTTATGGTTTGGTGAAATGGACAGAGGACTCTTTGGATATACACCAATTATTCGTTCTCTTGACCTGTACCTTGTAGACTGACCAAGATTTAACCCTTTCCTCATGTTGTTTCGACATACAAGAGTGGGGTGAATAAATTGAATATACGTCTCATGTAGTACACTTTACGACCTGACCTACTTAGTGTTCGACCTTAGTTCTAACGGTCCTCTTTATGGTTGTTGGAGTCTATATGTCTACTATGATGACAGTACCATCTTTGATTTCTCCCTTGATTTCTCGAAGAACTACTTTCACTCTCTTCTCTCACTTTTTCGACCGAACTTTGAGTAGTAACTTTTTGATTCTAGAACCGTAGATCAAGGTAAGTGATCTTCCCCTTTTACACCTTCGTCACTGTCTAAAATAAAAGAATCCGAGGTTTTAGTGACATCTGTCATTGACGTCGGTGTTTTAATTTTGTACGAAAGAGGAACCTTCTTTTCGATACTGTTTGGATCTATCACATAATTTTTCGTCTCTAAAGTGAAACGTCTGTCTCCAGGTAGATTAGTTTCGATACCAAAAAGGTCATTAGTACATGTCTACGCTCTCAACCTGGTATTTCTTTTGACTCACAAACTTCTTGACTACGAAAGCTTAACATGTCCTTCTCTGAACTCTCAGAGAACCTGACGTTCCTCTAGATTGGCCAGGTAAGACTTCCTTTAGTCAGGACTTACAAGTAACCTTCCTGACTACAACTTCGACTTTGAGGTTATGAAACCGGTGGACTACACTGCTCGAGTGAGTAAACTTTTCTGGGACTACGACCCTTTCTAACTTCCGTCCTCTTCCCCTTCTGTCCTACTCTACCAACCTACCGTAGTGACTGAGTTACCAGTACTCAAACGTATTTAAGGCCCTCAACAACTACCTGTCCCTCCGGACCGCACGACGTCAGGTGCCCCATCGTTTCTAAACCTGTGTCGACTCACTGACTCGACCTGTCGTTCCTCCAGTTTGGTCAGTTAGGATTCAGTAGAGACTTATAAGTAACCTTCCTGACTACGATTTCAAGGTTATGAAACCGACGGACTACGTTTCTCGGTTGAGGGACCTTTTCTGAGACTACGACCCTTTCTAACTTCCGTCCTCCTCTTCCTTCGCCGTCTCCTACTCTACCAATCTATCGTAATGGATGAGTTACTTACACTTAAACTCGTTTGGGAACCTCTGTCACCTCCTGTCCCCTCGGTCCGCACGACGTCAGGAACCCCAGTGTTTCTCAACCCGTGTTAAATCGCTGACTCGTTGTTGTCGTTGAATATTGAAATATGTCGTTGTTGTCATTAAATATTGATCTCAGAATGTATTAGAGAAGGAGGGTTAAAGTGAAAAGGGGTACACGTATTCGTCAAAAAGTCGTAGTAAATAACTGATAAGACTGGAAGTGGATACTGGACGATAAGACGAAGAAATATATGGTTTCAACTATATACACCTAAAAAAAGAAAAAACCGGAAGACAAACAAAAAAAAAAAGGGGGAATAAGGGTGTAGTCAAGGCGAGATAGAAGAATAAATAAATAATTATGAACCGACACCACGTAGAATCAATGTCGTGTACCCGAGAAAGCAAAGTCACACACCCGAATCAACGGGGAGTCGTGTACTCTAGGATTAAGAACTAGTCCCTAGTTTGGATACAGGGGACGTAACGTACCAAATTGGTGACCAGTGGTCCCTCCAGGGAGGTCAGATAGAATTAAAGTACTTACCAATCCTATTCGAAGTGACGACACAAGTAAGTTATTTTTAAAGTAACTCCCGAAGGGACCACCGAATCACCATCTTCTTAGGTGGACGATCACGTTCTCTGTGCCCAAACGAGAGACTAGACTCTTCTAGGGTGTACGGTGCCTCGCAAATTCGGGTACACTGTGTTGATAAATCAGACACGAGACCTCGGGTCCTCGACGTTGACGACTCGGGTGCACGGCGTTAACGACTTCGGGTACGTGAGAACTCGAACACGAGGTGTTGTCCTCTCCGGTGTCGTTACTCTTCTTCGGACGAATGGTGTTCTCTCATCGGACACGAGTGGTGTTGATCTCTTTCGGGTCCACGTCGTTGCTTCTGGGTCACATCGACTTTTATTTATGCATTTCAATAAAATTTTCAAAGTAACTTTTTTATTAATGACCCGTTGAAGACACACGGTCCTTGACACATCCACAACCCTTTTATCGTGACTTGTTTTAAGAGTGTCTCTAGTCAGAATATTTCTTAAAGAACCTATAAACAGAACAAATAAAATCTTAAAATCTAATCGAACGTCCAAGGTAATTTTTGGACTATCGAAAATTTTTGAAATTTAACATACTTTATTCCCTTTAAAATGCAAAACTGTCAAAATAAACACTTGTATCTTACGGAAACGTAAGTCTTCATAGAGGGAGGGAGGGGTAGGGGGAGGAGGAAAAACCGGAAACAAATTTCGACATATCAAAGGTACTAGATATTTCTAGATCTTGTATAAAATAATCGAAATAAGGGTCAATCGAAATAAGAGTCGATAGTATATAAAGAGTAAATAAAAGTCAATTTGTCTTTTTGTAATATATAGTCTTTTTGTAACGACATAACTGATACGGTTTCGGAAACTGACACACCTAGTGTTATTTGACCTTTTAAGAATTACTGTACCCTTATGGTCTGGTGGACTGGACGGAGGACTCTTTGGACATACGTCCAGTTCTTCGTTGTCACTCTTGGTCTGTACCTTGTTGTCTGACCAAGGTTTAACCCTTTCCTCATGTAGTTCCGACATATAACAGTTCCGACACATAACTAATAAATTGAACATACGTCTCATATAGTACGCTTTACGACCCGACCTACTTCGTGTTCGACCTTAATTCTAACGGTCCTCTTTATGTTAGTGGAGTCTATGTGTCTACTGTGGTGGGAATACCGTCTTTCACTTCTTCTTGATTTCTCGGAGAACTTCTTTCACTTTCTCCTCTCACTTTTTCAACCGAATTTCGAGTTGCAAGTCTTTTGATTCTAGTGCCGTAGACCAGGGTAGTGAAGTACCGTTTATCTACCCCTTTGTCACCGACTGAAATAAAAACCCCCGAGGTTTTAGTGACGTCTACCACTGACGTCGGTACTTTAATTTTTTGCAAACGAGGAACTTTCTTTTCAATACTGATTGGATCTGTGACATAATTTTTCATCTCTGTAATGAAACGGTTGTTTACAGGTAGATCAGTTTCGATATCAAAAAGGTCATCAGTACATACCTACACTCTCAGGGAATCCGACGTTCCTCTAGGTTGGTCAGGTAGGATTTCCTTTAGTCAGGACTTATCAGTAACCTTCCTGACTACGACTTCGACTTAGAGGTTATGAAACCGGTGGACTACTTTTCTTGACACTGAGTAAACTTTTCTGGGACCACGACCCTTTCTAACTTCCGCCCTCCTCTTCCCCTGTTGTCTCTACCAACCTACCGTAGTGGTTGAGTTACCTGTACTCAAACTCGTTCGAGGTCCTCAACCACTTCCTGCCCCTTCGGACCGCACGACGTCAAGCCCAGCGTTTCTAAACCTGTGTTGACTCACTGACTTAACTTGACTAGTATATAAACGATAACATTTACTATAGTAGACAAACCTAAAAAAGATTACGAAACATATGTCTTTACCGAATAAAAACTGACACTGAACACATATAAATTAACACATACGTCTATGGAACGTCTCGAGATCAAGGGTATTAATAAAACATATAAGACATCCCAAAAGACACACCTATTAACACAGTACTTTATATCAACTGAAAAATTTTTTTTAAAAAAATTAAAAAATATCAACTGAAAACTTACTACGTCTACAATCCCTACGAACTGGGATGAATATCAGTTTTTCCGGAAGGTATTTCCACCAAAGAGACAGTTGGTTGGTACCTAGTACATCATGACATCATAAATAATAATTTTTATCAGTGCGTATTTACCTGGGTACGTCAAGTTTGGACACAACAAGTTCCCAGTTGACATCACACACATACACACAAATTCTTTATTTACCTTTTAAAATAAGTATAGTTGGACTCTTAATATTGTGTCCTCTGTCAGAAAATTCCTTTGAACTCTGTGATAAGATTGACATTAGAAAACAAAAAAAAAATTTAAATAAAACAACGGACGTGACCCAGGAGTGACGTCACACACCTGAAGAACACCGTACCTCAGAAAGAGAAGAACACCACGTATCCGAAGAAAACAAGACCTCATACCCGAGATGTCGCACGTCCGAATCAACACCGTGTTTCTGAAGAGATCAACGCCGTTCACTCTAATCAACGGGACGCCGTACACCCTAGGATCAAGACATTGGTCCTTAGTTTAGGTTCAGGGGACGTAACTTTCCGTTTAAGAATTGGTGGCCTGGTGGTCCCTTCAGAGAGATTAGATAAAAATCAAGAATATAATAAAACAAAAGAACTAAATAACGTAACCAATGTTAGAGGTTATATTACATTGTCACCTGTAAGAAAAAAAAAAAATTAACTTTATATCAACTACACGTCACAATTACTCAATTCCATATGTTGTTTCACTAAACGTTAGATTTCCAATATAAGGTGAATAAAATTTACAACCGACATACACAACACGTCATATAGGTGAATCGAATAAAATATGTATTATCAAACATGGAGAATTAGGGGTGGGGATATAACGGGAGGGAGTAAAGAAGAGGGGTAAACAACGAAAAGTCAGGGAGTCAGTGCAGACTGAGAAACGGTGGGGTACCTGACGTCGTACGGTCCGAAGGGACAGGAAGTGATAGAGGACCTCGAACGAGTTCGAGTACAGGTAACTCAGCCACTACGATGGGTTGCTAGAACAGGAGAGAACAGGGGAAGAGGAGGGCGGAAGTTAGAAAGGGTCGTAGTCCCAGAAAAGATTACTTAACCGAGAAGTACAGTCCACCGGTTTCATAACCTCGAAGTCGTAGTCAGGAAGGTTACTTATAAGTCCTAACTCAAGGAAATCCTAACTGACCAAACTAGAGGAACGTCAGGTTCCCTGAGAGTTCCCAGAAGAGGTTATGGTGTCAAGGTTTCGTAGTTAAGAAACCGTGAGTTGGAAGAAATACCAAGTTGAGAGTGTAGGTATGTACTGATGACCTTTTTGGTATCGGAACTGATCTGCCTGGAAACAACCGTTTCATTACAGAGACGAAAAATTATACGACAGATCAAACCAGTATCGAAAAGAAGGTTCCTCGCTCACAGATTTAAAGCACCGACGTCAGTGGTAGACGTCTAAAACCTCGAGTTCTTTTATTTCAGTTATGATAAAGGTAACAAAGGGGTAGATAAACGGCACTTCACTACCTTGGTCTACGGTACTAGAATTAAAAAACTTACAACTCAAAATTCGATCGAAAAAGTGAGAGGAGAAAGTGGAAACAGTCCTCCGACAAATCAAGGAGAAGTGAAAGACGGTATCCCACCACTGTAGACGTATGGACTCCAAATAGTTACAAAGAGGGCCGTGAGATAAGACCGAACTCGAAGTGGGTCGGACCGTAAAGTATACTACAAGAAACGTACATCCAATTTATTCATCCCACTGTTACATGTTAACCTCCGTCAACAACAAGGAACAGGTCAATATTGTCGACGAAGAACTGGACGTATGCCCAAAGAGTCCTCCGTCCAGTCCACCAGACCATAAGGGTAAAGAAATTCTTAAAAGGTGTAAAAGAACACTAGGTGTCAGTTTCCGAAATAGTATCAGTTACTTCGTCTTCATCTACAAAAAAACCTTAAGAGAACGAAAAAGATACTAGGTTACCTACAACCGATAAACTAGAGACCAAGAAGACGGAAAAATTTTAGGTCGAACTTGTAGATCTTCAAGAGTCAAGTACATGACAACTTCGGATCGAACCTCTTAAAACTCGTAATGAAACGATAGCACACGTTACTCACGTTAACACACCATCAAACTTATAACAAACCGAAACGGAAAGAAACCCCAACCTTACTTCTGACTGGAAAAAGTCAAGACACCGGTGACGATTTAAAGGGTTTAAACGACCGTATAACTTCCGTCGTGAAAGTGTCGTAGTAGAGAATCCTAAACTTTATCGAGTTAACCTTAAGGTAGTGGAGGTGATCGAAACAAGTGTCACAACAAAGGATTACGAGTGAACTCAAACGTGAGGTCTTACAGACCGAGATCTACTTGTGTGGTAGCACCAACAGACCAAGTAATTCTAGAAAAAAACATATCAAGAAGACACATAAGAAGAGGGGTGACCATTGACAATCAAACAAGAGACATAATACTCAGACGACGACGACGAAAACAAAAGTCGGTGTGGTGCACCGTACATCCTAGGATCAAGGGGTTGGTCTCCAACTTGACACGGGGGACGTGCCCGTCCAGTCTCAGAATTGACGACCTGGAGGACCCTTTCAGGGGGACGAAGAAAAAAATAATATGAGTAGTCAAACAAAATAAAAAATCTAAGGTGTACATTCACTCGTATATCATAAACAGAAATAGACTGAATAAAGTGAATCGTATTACGGGAGGTTCAGGTACATACAACGAAGTTTACCGTTGTAAAGTAAGTAAACATACCGACACACCATAAGACAACATACATACATGGTGTCGAAGAAAGAAGTAAATAGACACCCACCTGTGAATCCAACAGAGACATAGAACCGTTCACATGTAGTACAACGACACTTGCAACCCCACGTACGTAGACAAACCTAATTACACAAACGAAAAAACCCTACATATGGGTCTTCAGTTTAACTACACAACGTATCATCAAAATGAAAACCCCCAAAAACAAAAACTAGCACGGGACACCGAATACCCTAAATAGAATCAAGGGACTGGTTCCTAACTTGGACTCGGGGTCGTCACTTTCACGGTTCAGCGTTGGTAATCTGGTGGACCCTTAAGGGATGAAAATCAAAAAAAAATTTCTTTGGAAGTGTTATCACCTGTAAGAAGAAGAACTAAAATCTCAAACCGACAAATTTTTTAACGAGAAACGCAATCCAAAATCCAAGGGGGGTCAGAAGGTAAAATACTTAAAAAATTCTATTTATATAGTAAAAGAGTACAAAAATAAAAAATGTTAGTATAAAAAGGAAATTAGACAAGTACACTTAATATAAAGATGAAAAAAAAGTTTTCCAGACACATAGGAACATAAGAACCTAAGAACCCTATGTAGTCAGTATTTCATATAAGAATAAACAAATGAATGATAACCTAAGACAAACGATTACAAAACAAATACCCAAATTTTAAAAAAACGTAGATAACGAAAAATCACTTCAACCGGATATTAAAAGTAAAAAGAATTACAGAGACAGAAAAAAACCATAGTACCGGAGTACTCAACTATTCATAGAGGAAAAAACGACAAGAGAACTTCTTAAACACATTATGTCCTTAATGGATGAGGAACGAAAATGTTGAAGACCTGAACCGAAAAAACACATACACACTGTTCCAATAAAACAAAGAATTAAAAAGGAGGAGACAACCAGGACATTAATAACTACGAAGGATTAATGACATAGGGGTTTGTTCGTTGACTTCGAGTCAACGAAGTGAGACCAGGCTAAGAAACACTGGGACACCTGACGTCGGATGGTCCGAGGAGACAGGTACCTTAAAAAGTCCGACCTTATGACCTTACCCAACGGTAAAGGAAGAGGTCCCCTATAAAGGGTGGACCCCTAACTTGGTCACAGAGGACTCAGAGGACGTAACCGTTCACCTAAGAAATGGACTACTCGGTGGACCCTTCGAGTATTAATGACATGGGGGTCAGTTCCCACTCGAGTTCACTCTCTTCCCTCGTAAATAACTGTCCTTTTGTATCCTTTACGTCTTAAAGTCCTTGTTCAGTCTTAAAGTCAATCTACGATTTGAGACCCGATCCTTGTACGACCCCCACCTTTCCCTCGATTTAGACTCTGAAGAGAGCAATTCTCCTCAGGGAGGTTGATCCGGTCTCACCAGGATCCTCCCGATTCAAGAATCGCCTAACTGTCGGGGGACGAAACGGACGAGGGGGACCAAAGACTTTAGACGTGATCGTCTTCTGCTTCTGTCCCGGCTTACCTATCTAGATCCAAGGTGGGCGTGGGACCCGTCCTAAAGTCTCTGAAATTATGACAAACTAGTAAGGAGTCTCACAGCTATATTTCGCACTTCCTGAGGCCACGGTAGGAACGCATCACAGGCCGGTGTGGGGAGGTGGGAAGGTACTTCCCTTTAATTACTCTTTTAGATTTTAAAAGAGTTAATCAGTACGATCATCTACCTCTTTGTCATACCTGTAAGGGATTACCCCTTTTATAACTACACATGAATGAACAAATGTCAGTCAAATAGAAAATGGTAATTCAACGAATTCAATGATGCTTCGAATTGTGTAAAGGTTTTTCAGAAAAGGATAAAAAACAATACGAAGAAAAGTATTAACCAACAGTCCCAGAACTCTCTACTTAAAACTTTATTCAAATTTAATAAACTGTAAAGATAAAACGGTTAGGTACAATAAAATATATTTGACTGTCACATAAATCACGGAAAGTCCTTTCAAGACAAGGACACGAAAATAGTATTCAGTAACTATAGGTAACAAAAACACATTGAAAAAGACTTTCAAAAAAAAAAATTAATTCCCTTTAGAGACCCTTACCCCTTAGAGAAAATTGAAACTTCCGATTCTAGACGTCTTTCTTTGAAAGATGACGAAAATAAATGTCTAACTTTAATCGATTTACACGTTCATTTATTCACTCTTAACGAATTTTCAAGTAATTTTTAAAAACTGACCTAATTAAAGGTCAGAACCAACAGTCGACTGAAGACTAAAAACTATCTCTCGTACACCGAGAACTATTCGTACGTCAGTAAGATCCATATAACGGTGAATTCTTTTGTCGAAAAATTTTTAGACAATCTTGTACCCCTTTTTTTCTAGAACGAGAGAACACCAAAATGTCCCACGGTCTCCAAATCAACGAACACACAAAGTGAGTCAACGAAAGACAAGTTACTCATTCTAGTGGTACTACGTAGTGTTGAAACGTCTGAGTTCGTTTCCTTTATCGTCCTCCATTTTACTGGAGTTTACTTACACCGAAAGAACAACTACCCCACCCGCCCGTCACGATGTTGATTTATTTGTTTAACTTGACACGCCTTTCTGGAAATAACACTGAAACCGCCCCACAGTAAGGAACAAAAAATTTTGTAAAAGTGTTACTGATCAAGTAACATTTATATATTAATGTAATTCCACAAATTATAAAAATATCAGAATAAAAACAATGGTAAAGAAAAAAAAAAAAAAAAAAAANGGTAAAAAAAAAAAAAAAAAAAAACAATGGTAAAGAAATCACTCGAGAAAGAAAACCCGACTATGGAATGATAAAACTCGTGGAATTCCATTCTCTCTACAATTAAGAGTGTTATAACCAACTTACCTTGATTGTGGAAAATAGAACAGTACAACCTAAGAAAATGTAGACAAAAACGAGTAAATAAGAAGTCCAAAGTAACAAAATGAGTGTGTTATTAAAACGTGAGTCTCTTTATTTTGACTATAAACGTAGAGAGATAGGTTTTCCGATCCTAGTACCGGAAAATAGACAACTCACAACCATACTCTATCAAACTATTATGAAATTTCCCCTACCTCTTTAGGAAGTAATACATACCATTCGAACGTCAATAGACACGAGAAAGAATCTTCCGTCTTTCCCTTCAGACCTATCAAATATAGAAACAAATAACCTTACGCTCAGTACGAATGCATGGATCCCTTTTGAAACGGACAAACGGTCGAATAACGGTCACATTCCCAACTGACTCCAGACACCCCTCTCCGTAAACTCCAGACCTGTAAAACAAGGTATTTATCTGTTTTATCTCCGGTATGTAAATAAAACAAAAGATTTCCATCGAGAGTCACATTACATCACCAAACCCCGTAGCTTAGCTCGGTCTGACGAACCTTAGCCAGAGGTGAGATGGTGACTGTCAGGACACCGAAACTCGTTCAGTGGATTGGAACCAGAGGAAAAGGAGTGGACATTCTACCTCTGACATTACTCTCATGAACTGATGAAGTACTTGAAGAACACTGCAAACTCAATTATATACCTTCGTGAATCACGGACCGTGTATCATTTGAGATATCTCTATAACACTGAATTTCACATGTCTGTCCAAAGGGGCTTCATCAACCTTCATACTTCGAATTAAAAAGATTGTCAGACTAAATATCAATGAAAACTTATCGGAATTTTCACCTCTTACTTTCTTAGTTATTTGAGACAGAAACCCAATAACAATGTGACAGACGGAAGGACACCTTTATAGACAAGAGCGAATCGACGAGGTACCGGACCGACTCCGACCCGAGAGACGACCCCACTGGTGTCGTCGCCTCTGTGTCTCACACTCCCGGGGCAGACCGACCCACGTCCTCAGGACGAGACTTTCTTCTCAAAACGAAGAGAGTAATCCCGTGGATTAACTTGTTCACGGTAGAGTAGAGACCCGGACGATTCAACGAAGTCAACACAGGCTGAGAAACGTTGGAATTCTTGACATCGGACGGTCCGAGGAGATAGGTACCTTAAGTGATCCGCTCTTATGACCTCACACAACGGCACGGGAGGAGATTCCCTAGAAGGACTGGGTCCCTAGTTTGGGTTCAGAGAATGTAGCCGTCCACCTCAGATGGTGGTCTCGGTGGACCCTTTGGGTAAAGACTCGTGAGATCACAATTTTCTTTATTTGTAGGTTCATCCTGACTGAACCGATCACGAAGTAAGTGGATGATGAATGATGAGATCTCGACTGGAATTTCCTCAAACGTTTTTGTCCCAAAAGGACAGGATTTTATGTCAAAATCAGGATTGACTTCCCCTTTTTGTAGTACTTTTAGAAGACAAGAAAGACGACAGAGGGTTTTCGTGGACTAAGAGAAAGTCATTACATCAAATAAAATGCCAACAGGGCGAAACATGTGATTTTCGAAATGATACTGAACAAAATATCTTCTAGTTCTCTTTTTCGTCATTTCCAGAGTAGAAGATTCAACTATTTTTCCGAAACAACTATTTTTCGGAAAAAAGGAATCCACTTTTTTAATGGACACTTAAAACCAAAGGGTGTTTTGTTTTGAAAACAAAGGGTGTATTAAATCATTTTACAGTTATACTCAAATAAGTACAACCGATATTATAATTATTTCTATAAGACGAAGAAACGTCCAGACATAAAATATTTATTTAGACAAGGACCTTTCTACATATTTAAAATTCTTAAACACCTTGAGGAGTATGGTGTGGGTGGTCATTTTCTACCGTTACAGTCTACCATCTTGTAAGTGGACCGTAGACACGAGGAAATACGATTTGGATGAGGTCCCGAATAGCGAACCTTTGACATCATAGAAAAGGTAAGATTCTGTGCAATTTTTAATAATAGGAACATCAATCCTACGTAGAAGGTCAACTGTCACAGAAATTTAGTTCTTTTCTAACATGAAAAAAAAACAGAACGGAGGATGAACTGTTACTCATCTGGGGAATTCACATTCTTGGACATAAGTAAATAAAAATAGAGGTTACAGACGAAACGTAAATCTCGAGAACTAAAACGACTTGGTGTCACATCGTTAAAATTTCTAGTAGAGTTATTCGTAATCAATTTCACTCTGAAAGTAGTCCTGTGAAACCGTCCCTCTTTGTGTAGTTTCCTCCCAGACCATTAACGACTATTCAATTTACGATGAAGACAAAGGGGAGGAAACGAGGGGAAGAGAGAGAAAACCAACTAAGAGAAAACGAAGGATGACTACGTATGTAGTGTCTGTTTTGTAATGTAAAAAGGATATAGCCAACGAAACTCGTCTACGGTCACTACACTTTCTCATTCTTATAATATAAAAATACTATATGACAATAAAAACCTCGCAGGAAACTTATAACATACCAGGGTTTAGTGAAAGAGAATACTTTTACTCCTTTACCCGACCTCCACCCTCCCACAACAAATCCCGACATTGCACATCCGGGACCAGTACCTTCTTTCCGGTCTAAAGAACGAGTTCAGAACACGAAATCTACTTAGGAGAAGACTTAATGGAAAGAAAACAATAAAAGTAAGTAAATTTTAATAGACCAAATATTTATCGAGACACTGAAACCCAAAAGTGTGGGAATAGTATTATTTGGTCTACAAACCAACTCATCCACTCCACATAGAACTGAGGGAAGTAGAACGGGGACTCATGGAATTAATAACCAGAACACTTTAGATCTACATTAGAACCACGACTTTCTTTGACGAATCACCGAGACCAACAAAGGAATTCAATTCGAAAATACACACCCCTTAATCTTTTTAAGACCAGACCCTGGAATTAACCATAAAAAAGACTTTCACTGACGGTACATTTACAAATTTTGTCCAAAATACATAAAAAAAATCTCAAAATCTAAATGTCTTTTTAACCTTTTTATTTCGTCTTTCGGAGGTATATAACCACCAAGGAGTAACAATTGTAGAACATAGTATACCTTGTAAACAAAATTAATAGTTTACGTATAACTGTGTAAAAATAATAAATTTCAGGTGCGAAGTAAGTCCAAAGGTATCAAAAATAGACTACGGAGAGAAGACAAGGTCCTAGGGCGGTTCTACGGTGTAATGTAAAGCAAAGTACAAAGCAATCCGAGGAGAATCGTCTCAAAGAAACAAAAACCACTGGAACCGATAAAACTCTTCACGGACAGTTCACAAAGACATCTTACGGGGGACAACCTTAAACAGACTACAAAAGGGGTATTCATCTGACCCCAATACCCAAAACCCCTCCTTCTGGTGTCTCCATTCCATGGTGAAAGTAGTGCAGTGTAGTTCGCATGTATGATTAGTGTAGTGTAGTTCCCGTGTATGACAGCCGTCCCAAATACTGACAACTACCACTGGAACTAGTAGACCGACTCCATCACCCGAACCGAAGTGGTATTTTAATGAGGAGGGGAGAACTAAAAAGAAGACATAAGAAACCTCCCTTCAGTAAAACACGTCGGGTATGAATCCCACACTTCTAAGACACATTAAAACTTATTTGTATACATTTACCACCTCGTCGCATTATAGACCTCAATCACTTTAAAAATAAAAATCGTTTTTGTAGTCTCAAATTCATTTTGTAATTCCTTACATGGACGTAAGTCTCTAAACCAAACCTTTTAGAAGAGTTCGAAAAAGGGAAAAGTCACAAGGTTGGAAACGATAACGTACAATCTACAAGGAGAAATCGACAAAAAACACGACGGACAAACTATGAATAAAAACTCTTTTATTTCACTTTCCCTTGAGAACTTATTTTAAACAACTATAAAACTAGAAGTAGATAACGAAAAGATGTGTATTTTTATAATAAAGATTTTAACTCCCGAATCAACTATACATTTAATGCTAATCTCTGGTCTTGTCAAGTCCTGGGTTTTACTAGTTCCCTTTCGTGGAACAGCCTTTGGGGGTACTGTTATTTCGAGAGGAGCATCAAGGGTAAACACACAAAGTTAATATTCCGAATACAATTTTAATCTAGTCTTAAAGGTGACATCTGAGAGTTAAAGTATCAACACATTGACGGTGTGTTTGAACTAACATTTGTTTCCGGAAATTACTACCCGGAATAAGTTCATTAAGCTCTTTCCCAATAAGTCGAACGTCGACTTTTATACAGATCAAAATGTAAAGTTCAACTCTTTAACACTTCTCCGAAACTAAGATTTTAAAAAAACATGAGAAAGGCTTTGAAAGACGTCACTTTTAGATAATAAAATATTCTTTTTTGGGGGATTTAACTTTTATTATTTTAATTGAACAATTTCAGAACCGAATAATATAAAATTTTCTTTTAACCTTTGTATATTTAGTCAAATGGAAGAAAGTTAAAAGTACAAAACAATTTATTACCTCGGAGAGTTCAAATCTCTTACTTTTATCAGTAAAGCACACAGACACACATAGAAACGACATTCAACATCAGGGTCATGACACTTCTGTCGAGTCATAAACTCAAGGTTATTGACCACTCGTCTTCCCTTTTTTTTCAAGAAAAAACGACAGGTCAGGAGACCCAAATACTTGAGGTATGTCTTTTATTACTTCTTACCCCTCTAGTTTAAAATACCCAGTCACATAAGGAAAGGATCGACGAGATTGTTTAAAGGTGTTTGAAACATCAAAATTTGTTATCTTTAAATAAGAGAATGTTAAGACCTCCTGTTTTGGGAGGTTAGTCTAACAGACTGCCCCAGCCAAGGCCCCCGGGACGCCCACTGACAAAGAACGGAGAGAGGGTCGGAGACCACCAAGAACCGTCGGTACCGGCAAGGACCGGAGACGGAGGTGGAGGTCCACCAGAAGGGGAGACCCAGAAGAGACGAGTTTAGAAGAGAAAAGAGAATATTTCTGTGTCAGTAACCTAAATTCAGGACTTACTAGAGTAGACCTCTAGGAATTGACTTAACTTGAACGTTTCTGGATAAAGGTTTATTCCAGTGCAAGTGTCCATAGTAAACAATCTTCAATTTATATGGAAAAACCCACGACGTCGAGTTGGGTGATGTCACTCATTTGGGTAAAGACTTAGACGAATATTCGTGATATCATGTGACATTTAAACGATTATTCGTGACGTGAAAATGAATTACCTTATTATCAATATCTTAGACTGAATATACGTACATTTACACTAAGTCTTGAATCAACGTACAAATGAAAGAGAATTACACCGAACGTTAACTACACCGTAAGAAAGTGACACTTTAATCCGACATGTGTATGTCTGTTCAATATTAAACACGGAAATTTACTACACTCGTTTCAGAATTCAAGACACTTGTATCTGGTAAATCAAACTGAAAAATTTGGATGTATAACCCGTAAGAACATTCTACTCACAAATATACAAAGAAAAACTATACTTAGTACAGACAGAGGTGAATTTTCTCAAGTTTAAATAGGTCACTAGATCAGACTAAATTTAAACACACGGTGTTCCTCCCTGAAATGCCTTGATGACTCTTAACGACCCACCTATTTACCCCAATCTATTAGTTTTCATTCTTCCCACCAGGAACCACACTGATCTGTCTCGGTGAAAGACTCTTCACGACTGGGTCGGAGGACCGTACACCAACCAAACCTCTCTTTAAGATTCTCGTAAGACAGGAGGAGGAGAGGGTAAAACTCTATACTTCCAGTACTCCTTAAATCAAGAATGACAATAATCCTATTTTGTCATCGTTACGTCCGAGTAAGTCTATCAAAAGATTTCGAATCAACACGATATCTGGGTATCGATATTATAAACTGTCATATAAATATTTTGATGAAGATGAAGAGGGTGTGGGTAATACATAAGTCCCCTCACAGAAAAAACCCCCCCCCCCAACCATCACGAATGAAGTTTTTAACAACGAAAGTAAGACGAACAAATATATAACAGAGGATGTGATTTTACATTCAGGGTGTTCACAGTCTTTGTACAGTCAAAATAAGAGTAAGTCCTGATACAGGGTCCAGGTTTCACCGTTTTAAGAACAACTTATTTACCTGTGCGAACTTTGAGTACATCTCTGAATGGAGTAAGAGAAAGTACCGACAAATAAGAAGATATTACATCCATGTCATCCATGACATTAAGTAAATTGACAATGGACAATTTTGTTGTGACTTCAATAGTTCTCTAAAAGTGTTCTTGTTTCGACGGACTTGTAGAACAAATACACATCCGTATAGACATATACAATAGACACCATCGAACGTTAGAACTATAGAAGGCAAATACCGTACAAAGACATTTTGACAAGTCGTGTAAAATTTTACATGACAACCTTATTAAAAGTCCGTATTAACTGGGAGACACCCTGTCTAGAACCGAATTAGGAAAACTTTCCTTGCTAGTATTGGGAAGACACGTAATATATATCATTCTGACCCTTCCTCGTGTTACCGGTCATATCCTACTCTAATCTCGTAGTCTTAGGGATCGTCGAAAGTAAAGTGAACCTCATTTTAGGTTTCAGGAATGGTTCTGGAAGTTCAAAGACGGGCGGAGGGACACTTGAAAGACTTGAACAAAACAAACAACATAACATCGGTACGGTCGGAAGAACGACAAGGAGGTCACACAACGTGAAGAGAGTGGAGTAATGGACATTTAAGTGCAGGACCAGATGGGGTTCCATCGTCGTACCGAGTAAGGGAGTCAACTAGGTCCCAAGAGAGCCTACAGTATGACAGGAACAGAGGAAGAGTCGGTAACAAACGTTATAGTGTAGGAGGAGAGATCGGGGACGATGACAGTCGGGGGCTCAAGAAGTCTCAAAAGTAGTGGAGACTGTATAATTACAAACAACCAAACAATTACCAGTGGACGGTTTTTTGACGTTCGGAGGACTCTCGATCTTAAGGTGGGAGTCGAGGACTGTGTAACATCCACGAGGTGATCGTAGACATCTAACTCACCCAGTCACTTCGTTCCTTCTAAGTGGACCTTCAAAATTTTCAAACCGTCTTACACTCCACCTTTTCAGTAGTGTGAGAAAGTGAAGACTAAAACGAAAACATCCGAAGAAAAGACGAGATTCTCTACTCTTTACTTTTACCGCATATCCTATAAGTATCCATCGTCACCTACCTCCCCTTTCCTTTACTTTTTCCTTCATTGTTGGGTCCGAGACCCCTCGTTTTTAATATCAGTCTTCACTCAACCAGTCGAGGGACGAACGACCCGTCTGAAAGATTCAAACCTCTCCTTCTCTTGGTTAAAAGTCTACAGGTAAAACTCGATTCGTCACACGATTCATGAAAGTGGAAGTATCATCGGGAAAGTTTATTCTTAATAATACCGGTAGAATATCCAGTCTTTTAACTCAAAATCCTCTAATTTAGTGGAAAGGGTCTAGTGTATCCATTATGGAGTCGAAATTTCATTATTTTACACTACAGTCACTACGATAAACGACGTTTCGGATGTCGATTTTTCATCGTCCTCGATCCCGAATACTAGACTATAAGACAATACGGTGTTTGAATTTCTGTAAAAGTTATCGCGGACTTTTAATCTAAACTGTGTGACATCCTCGATTTATACAGTATTATTTTAATCTCTCGACCTTTCTCAGAAAATTCTCTAGTACTTCTCCTTTAAGGAGTAAATGTCGATTTTCGGTTCTTTCTCCAACTGAGTAGATTCTTGTAAGTGGACCAACACCTCGACCTTGATCTTAGATCCAAAGGAGTGTGAGGACACGAGAGAAACAATGAATTGCCAACTATAAATTAGACAGATCCAGAAATGGGAACTAAGGGAGAAAGTAAGTATACAAAGTTCAAAAGTTCGGACGTTTAATGAAAAGGGAGGGTGAGCACAGAGGGTCGTTGGACAACGAAAGATGTCCATTAACTTCAATTGTCAAAGAACCCATGAAAGGTCTCTACAAAATATATACATTTCGTTTATATATTTGACACACAAATAAATTACTGTATAGTACCCCAAATGAGGTATAATTGTCCACTTCAGTAAAAAGATGAAAAAAAAATTAACCAACGTAACTCACAAAGAATTAAATCGGTCAGTAAATGACCTCCTACAAAATGTAAAAAGGTCAAAAATTTTCACTTCTTGTTAAGTTATTACAATGAAAATACGTGTTTACATAGTCATGCTATTTAAAGATATTCATTTTAACCATCAAGTTTCTCATATACAAAAACATAGAAAAAAATTATAACGGTGTGAATCTGGAAAAAAAGAATTGTACCTTTACCTTATAAAAGTAAAACTTATTTTGACAAAAAAGATAAACTGTTATGAAATATTAAATTTTTTTATTGTAAAATTCTCATTGTCGTAAAGAGAAAATTTGACCACGTACGACATACGAAACTACACTTATACTGTCCAATTTCTTTCATATTACCTGAGTCATAACGAAACCTCAGTCTGGACCTTAACCTAGAATGAAGGTGGTTGGATGACTGAAACACTGGAAGCCGTCTAGTGAATTGACGGATCGGAGTTACTAGAACAGACATTTCACCCTTATTGTGGTCGGAAAGTCTCAACAACAGATCTTGACGACAGAAAGCAACTAAGATTGAGTCAAAAAAAGAAGAGACGTAAAATCATGACTGTAACTCTACGAAGTATTACTTTCTACACGGTATCAAAATCGTAAAAAAAAGTAAGAACCGCATATTTTGTTACTACCAGAATATTAACTACGACAGAATCTAACTACTTCGTCCCACTAACGTTTATGACCGTGTTTACTTGACACCATCCCGCAACATATCCGTTTCCTTCGAGTCGCACTACCCCTTCAAGTCCCAACGTCTCCCACACCTACCCACAATCCCCTCACCCAAACCGTAACCTTTAGCGTCTAGGTGGTGTATCGCCCTCCTCTCACGATGACTAACCTTGCGTCCTTGTCTATAATGGGTGTTTACACCATATATCTTCAACCTTAACACCGTCTAACAACCACTTATTATCCTGAAACCGGGTACCAACTCTAAATGCTTTGTACATAATTGAAAACCGTCCTTCTGAAATATTTTATTACGCTGACAAAATTTCATCCGTTTTCAAACTGTCTATAAAGAGGTTTCTAAATGTTTACCGGTTATTCGTACATTTTACTACAAGTTGCAAGGGAACCCCTTTACGGTTAGTTTTGACGTTTCTCCCAGAAAGGACTACCAAGTCACCAACTGAGGTGCGAAGATGTCGTCCTTCTCGTCCACACTAGGGGACCAGTCCCTCGACTCTAGGAGATACAGGGTGTGGCACCGGTTTATTTATAACCCAACTGTTTTTCAGGTAAACTCAAAAGGGCAATATAGAATACTTTTTTGGACTTACTTAAGAAACCGGTTGAGTTATTTATTTTGTTCAATTAATTTTTTTTTTTGGACATTCCTCCACTGACGAAACATGACCCTACCGATCTTAGTTTTTCTGTGTAAAGGTCATTGTTCATAAATACTCCTAGAACTCTTTACTTTCGGGAACTTGAAACGACTACCCTTACATTTACCTTGTCGGTAAACCCTTTGTCAAACCGTCAAGGAGTTTTTCAATTTCAATGGTATACTAAGTTGGTAAGGTGATGATCAATATACGGGTTCTTTTCTTGTATACAAGTGTGTTTTTCTAACATACACTTACTAGTATCGTCGTAACAAGTAATATCGGTTTTACACCTTTACTGGGTTTACAGGTAAAGGACTACTTACCTATTTACGTCACTCCATATAGGTATACCACCGTATAGTAGGTTTCCTTACTCTTCACTTCACGAGTGTACCAAGTCGAACCTACTTGTGACTTTTGCGATACGACTCACGTTTTTCGGTCTCTGTTTTCTGGTGTATAACATACTAAGGTAAATGTACTTTACAGGGTTTGTCCGATTCGAGAGCTCTGTCTTTCATCTACTCAGTAAATCACCAGTATCCTTACCACCCCCTACCCCCTCTACCCCTTACCGAAGATTATCCATATCCTAAGGAAAACACCCACCACTTTCCCAAGACCTTAATCACTACCACCGATGTATTGGACCATTCGACTATGTTTGATTACTTATCACATGAAATTTTCCACACTTAAAATACCATTTGCTTAATATAGGGTCATTACAAGAATTTCCCGAAGGGACCACCGAGTCACCCTTTCTTACGTAGACGGTTACCCTCTACGTCCAAACTAGGGACATAGTCCTTCTAGGGAACCTCTTCCTTTACCGTTGGGTGAGGGCTAAAGAACGGACCCTTTACGGTACCTGTCTCCTCGGACCACCCGATATCAGGTACCCCAGTAAACTCTACTGAATCACTGATTTGTTATTGGTACGAGAATTTGTTTTTCCTCCGGGACCAAGATCCTTCTCGCACCCAATGAATCGTCTAGTAGTCTTATTCTTTTCTCAATCTCATCTTCGTCGGGTTAATATCTACTTGACCTTGTGGAAAACTAACCCTTTCGGACAATTTTCCCTCTTCTTTACCTCTATAACCCCAAACCCTTATTTTTTCTTCGTTAATACTCGTGACATCATAACACGGTTTCAGTCTGTTAATTGTTTCGATTGTCACGACTCCGAGACTTACACCTGGTACTTCATCAACTCTTACGAAGAACGGATTTCGACTACGCCGGGACTCCAGACACACCACTGTGACTCGGACGTCTCCCCGAGGGTCACACCCGTCCTGGGCCCATACTTCTCCTTTCTACGGCTCTACCCTGGGTCCAATTCGGACGTGTCAAAGCAATCCTCAAACACGTAGATTTTACGGGGTGTCCCCGGTCGTGTTGCAAATCCGTCGACACCGGGTGTACTCCAACCTCCATTCCTTCCGACTGACTGATCATCAATATTCCTACCCCTCTTCCCCACCCGTACCTTTGAGGTCCTCACGTTCCAAGTCTTTCTTAACTTTCTGATTCTTTTTGGACACGGAACCACGCTTTTTCTCTTGCAGACCCTTAATGAGTCTAAAGGGTGCCCCTACTACACTCCGAATATCTCAAGAGAGACAAATAGATAAGAACAGACACGGTCATTAGTAACACGAAAATTTTTTGCAATTAATTTTTTTAAAAAATAACCTCATATCAACCAAATGTCACAACACAATCAAATTCCACAAGTCCTTTCACCTATTCAAATTTTTAAAACCATTAAGAATAGGAATTTTGCAATTAATCTGAAATATACAATAGACATATTCTGATATCATTAACTCTCTACTGTCGTTTGTTGACAATTCAAGTCCCTTCACTTTATTTGAAATAGCATGAGGCACTCTCTCCGGTGACTGAATGACAACGAAAGTGACCGAACATTTATAATACCGTTGTCACTTTCTACGGGTAGATCAATCCACCCGTTGGGGACTCAGTTCGACCTGAACGTATGTTCACCAAGTATATGCACTTAGCACCAACATCGACACCGTCCCAAGACACGTCGGGAAAAGGAGGACAACTGTCAAAAGTCTTAGTGAGTGACCATGACACTTACTTTTTACACACTAGACTACTTCGATTGGATAACCCATCCGTTTCAACATCCCACCACCCCTCACCCCTTTCTCGTTTTGTCAAGAGAAAAGAAGGGACGAAAATTTCGGTACCCAAACCTTCCTACTTTCAACACTTCTCATATCCCTTGACCGTAGACTTTACCAAATGGGTGGGGACTTATCAAAAGGGAAGTCTCAGACTTCGAAAAGAAGAACTGGTCACAACTTTTACAATGATCTCTAACTAAAACGGGAACTTTTCTCATTCGCAGACGTCCCAGTCCCACTCGACAGAGTGTGGCCGTCGAAGGCACTTACACCTGACTATCAACAGACGGATCACGGAGACCCACTCCTCTAGCGACCAAAATGAAACTCTCACCTTCCTTGTCACCCCTCTTTCCGTTCATCAAAACATGGATCTTACAAAAGTTTTCCTCCGATTTCGGATCCATTCTCACATCATTATCCCTGAACCCTGTCTTACTTCTCCGACCCACATGTTCCCCCACGGGGAACTGTTCGAAAAGGAGGAAAATTCACATCGAAACCAAACCGAGACATGAGACCCTTTCCTTTGTGTTGAGGGAAGGGTAAAGAAGAACCCGGTCTACTGAGACGAAGTCTCCAATCCTGAGTCCCAATTGTGACCGAATCCTGGTATAAAGTCACCATCGAAAACACCAGACCGGATACCTCGATTTGTCTAATCTTGTTGAAAAGGGACCCCTTTATTTACTCGAGGTTTCTTGTTTGAAATCTTCGTTTGAAAACACTATATTGGTCAAACATTCAACTGAAACATGGTATGAAAAGCATCGCGTATGGTCCGGATAAGTAACCGTCGGTGTATGAAATGAAAACTCCACATCTATAGTAGTGACTCTAACATGTCTTCACTGTACTTTCCGTGCACCACCGAGATCTGTCACTCTGTTAATCGTGGAAGCTGACTTCAAAACAATTTCTCTTCGATTTTCCTCACATCCCAAATCCCATCGAAAATAATAAGACGTAATCGTAAGACCTCCTATTTAATACCTCTAGAGACATTAATACGTACAATTCACTTTACGACTAAAGTCAGTCCTTGTTTTTATACATGAGTTCCCGTCCTTATAGTTCGTGTAACCTTTGTAAACTGTTTTTTTTTTTTATTCCCTCCTACAACGTCCCTTGTTTCCAAGAGACACTGAACTGTCGACGACAATTTTTCACTGTGGTCCTTCGCGGGCCAGACCGAATGTCGACGGACTTCAACGACATCAGAAGAGATCACAATGGTCTCCTTAAACGTGGCGAGGACAAAATGGTTTGTCTCCGGTGACTATCGATTGGTCCTGGAATGACACGAGAATCTTTAGCTAAGGATCAAGGAGTAATACTGGAAGTATTAATGACCCAAAAGGTTGTCGTTTTATACAACTCGAGATCCATACATACACGTCTCATGGACGAAGTGTGGTTTCTTTAAGACTTTTCGAACTCTGTCCGGAACCTAAGTAGTTTAGATCAACCTGTGTAAATTGTCCCAAAATTGACCTTGAGATTGAATAAAATCAAAAAAAACTTCGGAGTTTCCGACCCTTATTTCGTCACAACGAACCACTGGGAGTATAAAGTTCCTGAACGTATCTTCTACCGGAATTTAACGAAAACGTGTAAATCGGGTATGAAAGGTCCTTCATTTTCACACTTCTCAATTCCCAAGACTCTGTTCCCATAAAAACGTCTCTCTCGACAGTCATCGCCACACAAGTAACGGGAAAGGGCAGAGATGTGTGGTACCTCACCTCTCCTACGAAGAGAATTCCGGGGAAACAACTTCGGTTTACTACCCCCTTCGAGATTATCTTGCTAAGACTCTTGAACTGTAGATAGGGGAACACAAACCTCTTGTATTTCTAATCATATGTTTAGACACCTGACTATCGTCTCGTCTCTTTTTCCTTCTCTTGACAAATCAATCATTATACGTCAAATTTTCTGTTATTATCCAAGGGGGCTCAAAGACCTACCTTGATCTAAAATTTTCGAAGGCTTGTCTCTGTGACACACCGATGGATCTTCTACTACAGTCAGTCCTCCTCCACAGGAACCCTTGGAGTTCCTGACTCTCAAAACGTCCTGAATGAGTACAGGACTCTTAACGTGCACCTCCCAGAGTGAACACATGAGAAAACCTTTTGGACGTCCGGGAGTACTCTTTCAATAGTACCCGTAGTCGAGAGTGACCATTCCGGAATAGTTGGAGGGAATAAAGAAAGGTGAGGAAGTCGAGGCTTGGGAATTCCTCGGTCTTATCTCCGTCAGAACAACCCCCATCTTTTCTACGTATTATTATACCCCTTTAGCTTCTACTGACCAGAATTAATAGGGAGACGACGATGACGACGATTCAACGAAGTCAGCACAGGGTGAGACACGCTGAGGTATCTGCCGTCGGGTGGTCCGAGGGGACAGGGACCCTAAGAGGTCCGTTCTTGTGACCTCACCCAACGGTAAAGGAAGAGGTTACGTACTTTCACTTTTCACTTACACTTCAGCGAGTCAGCACAGACTGAGAAGCGCTGGGGTACCTGACGTCGGATGGTCCGAGGAGTCAGGTACCCTAAAAGGTCCGTTCTCATGACCTCACCCACCGGTAAGGGAAGAGGTCTTAATAGGGAGATGGGGTCAGGTTAGTGTTTTGAGAGTCGAGATACATCTTGCCTCTCTTTCCTTGAAATTAAAATCTACTCATAACTGACTACATTAATTCTACAACATGACACAATAAATCAACTATTCAACATAGACTGAGAAAACGGTGGGGTACCTGACATCGGGTGGTCCGAGGAGACAGGTACTCTAAAGGGTCCGTTTTTATAATCTCTCCTAACGATAAAGGAAGAAGTCCCCTAGAAGGACTGGTCCCCGGTCGAGTGTAGAGGACTTAACCGTCCACCTAAGAAATGGTAACTCGGTGGTCTCTTCGGGTTCTGTAGCATGATCTATAGATTTAAATAAAAAAAAGACAAAAACTTTAACTTCATATTAAGTACATGTCACAACACTGTCAGACGACATATCGTCTCACTGAGTCTATATGTGTATGTAAGAAAAAATTTATGAGAAAAGGTAATACTAAAGTGTGGGAGAAGGTTGTTGTATTCTCCACTGACATGTGTACCGGTAGTGGTCTACCAGTTATGACTTTAGTCTAACCAATATAAGAAACGTCGGTTTCTACCTCTTCGAGATATGTCAGTCGTTTTTGTTCTGGCCCTCGACTAACACGACTCTAGTATTTGAGGAATAACGTTTTAAGTCTGAATTTAACTTCTTTCACCCCTTTTGGTGATCCGATAATTCCATACTGGATTTAGTTTGGGGAACACTAATATGTTACCTTCACTGTTTATCTAAGTTCCCTAATCTAGACTATCTGTCTCCCGGACTTCTTGATACCTGTCTCTAAGTATTACAACATGTCCTCCGTCACTAGTTTTGATAACGGCTCTTTTACTTTACGTTTTTCCGTTTCACCAACAAACTCCTCCGGAATGTTTATCGACTCTTTACTTCTCTTCATTTTCCGTTTCCTCTTTGCCTTTCTAGTTGTGTAGACTTACGTCTACCCAAGTGTCTTCTCGTTCGTCAAGGTGTCTGTGTGTCTCTATTCTTTTGGAAGGATTCACTAGTTATGTTCTTTATCTCCTTTTGTTATCTTACTCTTTCCGATCTCTAGAGAAGTTCTTTTAATCTCTACGACTCCCTTGTGAAGTACGTTTCTACCCGTGTTATTTCCTATCTTTAACGTACCTTGATTGTCTTCGTCTTCTATGATTCTCCAGTGTTCTTATGTGTCTTCTGGATATATTGTTTCTAGAATCACTGGGTCTATTGGTGCTACCACACTAGTGAGTGAATCTCGGTCTGTAGAATTTCACGCTTCAGTTCCCCCGGAATCCTTCATAGGGATGCTTGTTTCAATCATCTCCTCTATCTTAAGAACGATTAGATAAAGTTTAGGATTTTCAACTACGATACTTTCACGAAGTGAGTTATACGGTCGTTTAAACCTTTTGACGTCACCGGTGTCCTGACCTTCTCCAGTCAAAAGTAAGGTTAGGGTTTCTTTCTGTTACGGTTCCTTACGAGTCTGATGGCGTGTCAACGGGAGTAGAGTGTCCGATCGTTTTATCACGAGTTTTAAGAGGTCGGTCCGAAGTCGTTATGCACCTGACTCTTGAAGGTCTACAAGTTCGACCTAAATCTTTTCCGTCTCCTTGGTCTCTAGTTTAACGGTTGTAGGCAACCCAGTATCTATTTCGTTCTCTCAAGGTCTTTTTGTAGATGAAGACGAAGTAACTGATATCACTTTGGAAACTGACACACCTAGTGTTCTTTGACACCTTTTAAGAAGTTCTCTACCCTTATGGTCCGGTGAAATGGACGAAGGACTCTTTAGACATACGTCCAGTTCTTTTTTTACCTGACCAAGGTTTAACCCTTTCCTCATGTAGTTCCGACATATAACAGTGGGACGAATAAATTGAATATACGTCTCATGTAGTACTCTTTACGACCCGACCTACTGCGTGTTCGACCTTAGTTCGAACGGTCCTCTTTATAGTCATTGAAGTCTATACGTCTACTGTGGTGGGAATACCATGTTTCACTTCTTCTTGATCTCTCAGAGAACTACTTTCTCCTCTCACTTTTTCAACCAAATTTTAAGTTGTAAGTTTTTTCATTCTTGTACCGGAGGTCAGGGTAGTGAAGTACAGTCTATCTATCCCTTTGTTACCTTTGTCACTGCTTGAAATAAAAGAACCCGAGGTTTTAGTGACGTCTAAACTTTACTTTTCTGTGGACGAGGAACCTTCTTTTCGATACTGGTTGGATCTGTCGTATAATTTTTCATCTGTGCAATGGTTGTTGCCAGGCAGATCAGTATCAATGCTAAAAAGGTCATCAGTACATACCTACACTCTCAACCTGGCATTTCTTCCGACTCGCGGATTCTTAACTACGAAACCTTGACACCACGATCTCTTCTGAGAACTCTCAGGGAACCTGACGTTCCTCTAGTTTGGTCAGTTAGGAATTCCTTTAGTTATGACTTATAAGTAACCTTCCTGAGTATGACTCGGACTTCGAAGTCATGAAACCGGTGGACTACCCTTCTCGACTGAGTAATCTTTTCTGGGACTACGACCCTTTCTAACTTCCGTCCTCTTCCCCTACTCTACTGACTTTCCGTAGTAACTGAGTTGCCTGCACTCAAACTCGTTCGAGTCCCTCAACCACTACCTATCCAAATTATAAAATAAACCGATGTGTCCCATAATTAACACCGTACGTCCTGGAAGCTAGAAGTAACGCGGTGCTCTTACTTCAGGAATCAACACCGTACACCCTAGATCAAGGGACTGGTCCCTAGCTTGGACCCGGTGGACGTAACCCTCGAGTCTCAGAATCGGTGACTTTGGTGGCAACTTCGGGGACAAAGACAAAACCTCTATCCAAGTAAACACGGTATAAAATCTAAAGTGCATATTCACTACAGTATACCATAAACACGAAGAGAAAGACCGAATGAAGTGAATCACGATAGCAGAGGTCAACATAAGTACAACGACGTGTACCGCAAGAAAAAATACCGACTCATCATAGGGTAACGTATATACATGATGTAGAAGAAATAAGTAAGTGGACAACTACCTGTCAATCCAACAAAGACACAAAAAACCGAGAGTACGTATCACAACGACATTTGTATCCCTTCGTACATAGAAAAACTTAATCAAAACAGGCACATATAAGGATCCTAACGACCTAGTGTACCATTAAGATAAAAATCAAAAGACTCATTGGAGGTATGACAAAAACTGTCACCCACATGCTTGAATGTAAGGTTGGTTGTCATACCCTTCAAAGGGAAAAGAAGTGTGGAGAGGTCATCAACAATAAACATCTGAAAAATTACTACTGGTAAGGTTGACCACACTTCACCATGGAGCAACATAAAAACTAAACGTAAAGAGATTATTAATCACTATAACTTGTAGAAAAGCGAACGGCTGACCGGTGGAATTAATAACTTTAGTGCTACAAGAAACCCGACTTTCACTACTTTTCGCAAATATTAACTTCTTGCTAATCTTTTTTAATCCTCTAAATGGAGTCTAGAGTAATTTAACGTTCCTTTTCGAATGGGTGTCTTCCCGAAACTTCTTTCAAAAAACGAATATTATATAACTCAAATAATTGAGTCACAAAGTAAATACGTAGGTATATATGTGTATAAGTATATATGACCCAAAGGAACCACCGAGTCCACCATTTCTTAGACGGACGTTACGTCCCCTAGGTCCAAGTCAGGGAACCAACCCTTCTAGCGGACCTCTTCCCTTACCGATGGGTGAGGTCAAAAGAACGGACTTCTTAAAGTACCTGTCTCCTCGGACCACCCGATGTCAGGTCCCTCAACGTTTCTCAGTCTGTACTGTCTCGCTGATTGTGTGTACGTACTTTTCTACTCGTCAACCCTTTAACATTCATGGTTAATGTACCATATATTTCGACCTATATATATGTAAAGGTTTAGTGTTGAAAGTTGTCATTCTGTCTTATAAGTTTCAACCTTTTTAGGCTTGATAGTAGTGGAATTTCCCATCCTCTTTAAGTCTCGTATAACTCCAGCAAAAGACCAATCTCTCAACCTCCGGAACGTTTTCTTTCATTCACCAAACCCGAAGCCAATCATAAGGGTAGAATGTCAGTTCCTTTGACTCCAAGTCCGTCCAATTTACTCCACGAGACCAAAAGGTGTCGACCACTTCCCCCATCGTGACATAAGACCAGGTAGAGTGAGCGTGGAGGTCGAGGACGGTGAAGTGGGACGAACGGAGGGACGTGTAGTCCTACGAACCGCGTCACCCGGACCTACTCGCCCTTCTCCTCTCGCCGTGTGTACCGAAGTGACCACTAGTACCAGAGGTCAGGGGCCCCGTCGAGACTCGTCGGGAGTGGGGAAGGAAAGACCAAACGGAAAAAGAAATAGGACTTCATCCGGGACCTAATACGGGAGGAATTTAATCGGAACAAGAGTTGAGAAGCCAACTCTTTTACCCGGAATCTCTACAATTAGTTCCTTTCATCTTATCGTAGACACAAACTCACAGTCAAGAGAGTTTATGGCATCGGGTATGTAAAAGAAGAGTAGAACACGGAGGTCATTTCTGAAATATATATTTACCTATATAATCATCTTCCGTTCGGGAGTACTTTGGAGTACAAACCCAAATAAAATAGTAATAAATTTTTTTGTTATGTCCCAAATTCCGATCTTCATTACTGAAAAATTTCACCTCCCCTCGTCTCTTGGTGTCTTAAAACACAGATCGAACAAAGCACTGGACCCAAGACACACGGGGAACTCCCCGTCCCACCTCCACTCGTCCTGGCGTTCTTTCCTCTTTTACCTTGGTACATCAACAATCAGAGTTAAAAAGAACAAAGTATAAAAAGGACCATGAAAATGAGGAACAAAATATCCGGTTATTTCCTTATTTTCTAAACTTTAGAATACTTAATATAATTTATCGTTCTTAAGATTTCGTAAGTAATCCTATTCTGGACTTGAATTTAACATCAAGAGGAATAATCGATCGACCCACTGGATCTTTTCCATTAAGACACGAAGTGAATTTTTAAATTCTCCCTTTATGTATAGACTTCTTAGAAATCCTTTTCAAATACACATAGTAAAAATTTGACGTACAGTGTATCGTCTACGAATTATTTACGACTGAGGACAATAACTAACTCCTATCTAGTAAAAAAAAAAAAAAAAAACTACCCTCGTCACCTTCGTCCTTACCTCCTCCTCTTACTCACCCGAAATGGAGGTCTCTCCCACTCATCTCGTCCTCACAACCGGTCTTTCGGACCTTTGAACTAAAATCACGACCCAAGTGAACGAGAAATTTGTAATCCGTTCAGGTGAGATGCAGACTGTTTTTAGACAGGAGTATCTCGAACATAAGGTCAGCCCAACTTCTTTACTACCTGCCATTTTCTCTTTTTTATTTTATATTTCTCTTGACGTTCTATAAGACTGGTTTTTTTTTTTTTTTTTTCAGTCCAAAGACCCACTCAATCAACCAGAACTCATCTCACTCCACTTTCGAATCCTAATTTTTCCTAGATCATATAAGAAGGAAACTAAACTGGAACGAACACCATGAATTGCACGATGGTGGTCTCAAAAATTTTTACAAATTACTATATACGTTACATATTAATATATCGCTAGTCATATTATATAAGAACATATGTGTAATGGGTTTAAGTCCTCAACAGTTCCAAAAGGGTATGAGAAATTGGTCAAAGGAAGGGGACGAGAAAGGGAAATGGGAGGAGAAAGACATGGGACACTCAAATCTCCTGAGGATTCTTAGGACGACACAAGTCTTTACGGGACGGTAAACAAATGTCGAGGGGTCACCGTGGAATCCTGATTCGAGTGACCTGAAATTGGTCACTCGACCCAAAAGACTCAAAGGGTCTTTGAGGTCCTTTAAGTAATGGGCAGGGTCCCACATCTGGTCCGTGGCGAGACACCGTCACAAACCCTTAACGTAAAAGTGGTCCTGGAACCACGGACCTCTCACTGAACAGGGAGAACGGTGATTAACGTCTTCAATGTAGTCGAATAAAAGAAAGGAGGGCCCGGGGAGGAATAGAAGGAATTCCGTCGAGTAAACTTACCCTTTTCTTACTTCACCGTCAAGAGAATTCGATTCACCTCGAAGATAAATAACACGCCGTCCTTTTTGTAAGGATCGATAGTGATAAACAACTGCGAAACCTGTCAGGATGAGTCTGATATATATATATATATAAAAAAAAAAAATTTTCCCCTAAAATAACTACCGTAAAAATAACAGAAGTATTATTTTTTGCTTCGAGTTTTGACCTAGTGAACCGGGAAAGAGAAGAATAGCGGAGGGTCGAGTTTTACGAACGTAGAGAATTATCGGTCGTAAGAGAAACTAGATGTCAATCCGAGTTGTGTAAGTTCGGAGTCATGTTAGAAGAAACATCAAAATCGGAAAAAGGCCTTTTAGCCGAATCAGACGGGTGGTATCGGTGAGACAAAGGACAGTATTGCGGTGAAAGGGACCCGTATGTCTCTTAGGAACGGGAAGAACATGACACAGTGAAACACCCCGACCACGAAGAGTGTGAAGACTGTCTTTCAGGCCCCCCAAAAACTTTGTACGTGGCACAAACGCTCTCGCTATGGTCGTGTCTTTCGAGTCTGGTATAAAATAGCCCCTTTTAGAGGGACAGACTTACCCTGTCGAAGGGATTAGCATTCGAAAAGAGGTATTGAGGTTCGTTGGAATTTCTCTGAATCCAGGTGTAAACGGGAAGAATGATGGACCTTCCGTAGGGTGGATAACTTTTCTCCATAAGGAAAGAAAGATCAACCCTAGGAAGAGATACGTAGTAAAGGACACTAAAGTCCTTTCGTACGATGAAAGACGTGGGCACTGAGAGTGAGGAGGAAGTCACCCGACTTGAGATCAGGTGACAGGAAAGGACGGGAAAGGGTTCGGAACGACAGAAGGTGTTACGTTATGACACAAAAAAACGGAACAAAAGACGATGTTTTATAGGGAGAACCCGACAACCAGTGAAAAAAGTCGGAGCCTCTCTGTGATAAATGAGAAGCCCGTTTAACGACTCGGAGATATTCGCTTCCATGTGTATCAATGATACATAAGGACGTCGTAATTGACGAATGTGAACCAACGGAAGACTCGTCCGTATAAGGACCGTAAAGGACGATTAAAGACAAGAGACCGGCTATGGAAATTATGAGGGGTAAGGGGAACAGGGTCAATGTTGTGTCAACGATCTACACATTTTTCGTCACCCAAGACACTTTCATCCCTGGAACAGGGACACGACACGAATCAACGAGTCAGTACAGGTTGAGTGACGTTGGGTTACCTGGTATCGGACGGCCCGAGGAGACAGGTACCCCAAAGAGGTCCGTTCTTATGACCTCACCCAACGGTACGGGAGGAGGTCCCCTAGAAGGGTTGGGTTCCTAGCTTGGGTCCAGAGGACGTAACGTCCGCCTAAGAAATGGTAGACTCGGTGGTCCCTACGGGGTATTTACTAACGATTTGTTCGCTTACTTTGGTTCTCGTTCTTGTTAGTCGTCTTCCCTAAGTCCATCACTTCTTATCGTGAAACCACTTGTTGTGTGTAGTTTGACCTCTCGAAACACTTGACACATTTCTTTCACGACTAAGGATCTTCACTGCCCCTTGGTAATTATATAAAATATCTCCTTATCGAACATATGTATGTTTTACGTGTATAAAATTTACATGTCGAACTACTCAAAAATGTATACATAATATATAGGAACACATTAATGACGAGTTTAGGTTTCTTTATAAAGGTCTTGAAGTCTGCCCCTCGAAAATAGAACTAAGTGTCGTACAACCTTTTGTTCAGATCAGACACCATATTGATCCTAACCTTAATGTTATCGGCAAGAACCATAATCCCGTAGAAAAGTCAACTTATTTTTGAGATCGAGTATGGTAAATTGATGTACTGTCTTGTTATGTGACTGGTTGTAAATAATCAGTACTCGTACACAACCGTGAAATATCAGTAATGAAGTAAAACAGGTAAGGTACCCCAACCCAATGATAGGACAAAATGTCTACGACTTCCAATTTCTCCATTAAACGGAATCTAAGGTGTCGATCTTTCATCATCTCAATCTTAATTTAGGTCGTGACAGGTAGTGGTCTCTGACTAGAGGACAACCACTAGACGACGGAGTTTATAGACCCTGGGTTCAAATTCATTGTTTTTATAATTCAGAAACCCTATCCTCCACTACTAAATAGAAAGGATGGACGTGTCCTACTTACGATAAAAATCCGCGTAATACTGGACACCGAATAATCTTAACACTCTCCCTTTACCCAGAAACCAATACATTGTCTCATTACAAGGAATTCTACCTAGAGAATACTCCCCGCTACTACGAAAATCACTTTTACCAAGAAATTTTAGATATATATCGTTCCAGAGACGTTTAAAACTTTTATCCTGTATCGTTTCTACTTTACATCTGGATTTATAGGTCTTTAACGTTGTCAATTGAATATAATTTGTAATTACTCACCTTATTTACGTACGGTCAGAACCACTTCTCCGTTTTAAGAATATTGTAATTCTAACATAAAGTTCTCAGTTCTGTCGATTTCTTTTATACATTGAAGGTATCAGTGTCTTTCCTTTTTGTCAACGGGAGTCACAACGAATTTGGTTGTCAGGAGATATACACAATAAAAGAATTAAACCATAGTGTTACGTTTCTTTGGGTAGTGTCACCTTCTTAAACTCGATAGTATGTACTGAACTTGTAAACTTTTTATATGAATGAAAAACAGGTAACACAAAAGTCTGTTTGACCCTCACAGTAAAACCGTGTAATTCCCTATTGAACCCTCAGCAGTAACTTCGAATCCAAAATGTTCTACTTTCGTACCGTCCTTCACAGTCCAATGATACCTCTTTGTACAAAGTCCTTTGAATTCCAAATTTATGACACGAAATAGGTCCAACAAATCACTTTCTGACGAAAGACACAACAAATCTTATCACCCATGTTTCTTATAACATAAATGAAAATCTTCTCCACACCCAAGGTCTCTCAGTCAAGTTTCTAACAAAACTATAGACAAATAAAATTTTACCCTTGCCCCACCACTACCTTTACCGAAAGATGAGTTTCGGGGAGGACAACCATTAATTTTTTTTTTTTAGTCAAGTCAAGTCAACATGTCAGTACAGGCTGACAAACGCTGGGATACCTGACGTCGTACGGTCCGAAGGGATAGGTAGTGGTTGGGGGTCTCGAATGAGTTTGAGGACAGGTAACTCAACCACTATGGTAGGTTGGTAGAGTAGGAGACAACAGGGGGAAAGGGAGGGTGGAAGTTAGAACGGGTCGTGGTCCCAGAAAAGTTTACTCAGTCAAGAACATAGTCCACCGGTTTCATAACCTCAAAGTCGAAATCGTAGTCAGGAAGGTTACTTATAAGTCCTGACTAAAGGAAATCCTACCCGACCAACCTAGAAGAACGTCAGGTTCCCTGAGAGTTCTCAGAACAGGTTGTGGTGTCAAGTTTTCGTAGTTAAGAAGTCGAAAGAAACATCAGGTTGAGAGTGTAGGTATGTACTGATGGCCTTTTTGGTTTCGAAACTGATCTACATGGAATCAACCATTGCATTACAGAGACGAAAATTTATACGACAGATCCAACCAGTATCGAAAAGAAGGTTCCTCATTCGCAGAAAATTAAAGTACCGACGTCAGTGGTAGACGTCACTAAAACCTTGGGTTCTTTTATTTCAGAGAGTGACAACGATAACAAAGGGGTAGATAAAGGGTACTCCACTACCCTGATCTACGGTACTAGAATCACAAGACTTACAACTTAAAATTCGGTTGAAAAAGTGAGAGGAGAAAGTGAAAGTAGTTCTCTGAAAAATCAAGAAACGAAAGACGGTATTCTCACCACAGTAGACGTATAGACTCCACTAACTATAAAGAGAACCGTCAGAACTAAGATCGAATACGAAGAAGGTCGGGTCGCAAAGAGTACTACATGAGACGTATATTCAATTTACTCGTCCCACTGTTATTTGTCGGAACCGTACGAGGAAAGGGTTAAACCTCGGTCAGACAACAAGGTACAGGTCAAGATTGACAACGAAGGACTGGACGTATGTCTAAAGAGTCCTCCGTCCAGTCCACCAGACCATAAGGGTACAATAATTATTAAAAGGTGTCAAATAACACTAGGTGTCTCAGTTTCCGAAACCACATCAGTTATTTCGTCTTCTTCTACAAAAAGACCTTGAGAGAACGAAAAAACTACTAGGTTGACCACAACCGTTAAACTAGTAAATTTATTTCGGTGGTTTTCCCTTTATCTTAATGCCGAATTAAGATATATTGATTTCAATGAGGTTTTTATGTTTATTTTTTATCCTTCATAGTAAGTTTTAATTTTATTTATACATTTCAGTCCCATCGTTCGTCTAATCAGGGACGGGGGAGGGAGAGGCGGGGGTATGCTCCTCAAAGAAACGACGGGACAAGTCTCACGAATGAAAATTCATCGAAAAACCAAACACGTGTCGAGTGGTACGTCCCCAACAGAGAAGTCTTGCTACACAGGGACCTCCGTCGTCTAGGTCAAAGGTCTTCGGGAACGAACATGTTACTGGTTTGTGGAAGTCGCGAGTAAAGATCGTAATTCGACGGAAGGAGGTTCAGTAGGGAGTCTAAAACACCACGCAATCACCGTTTTATCCGAAACTCCTCCAGTCAGTTCTCCCCCTCATTCCCTCTGTGAGTCTTGACTGTAGTCGCAGGATCCATCACGGGAAGACCTACTTCCCCCTCTAGTCAACAGAAAATCTACACACAAAGACCAAAGAAAAATTTTAGAAAATTTTTCTAACACTTTACATTATTAGTTTGTACTTCACTAAACGATCCTGAGGAGGGAAGAAGGAGACGACGGAATTGACGGGAAGACCACTATTGAAGTATTCCACTACCAACCCACCGAAACGATTGTCTTCTCCTTTATCAACCTTTTGATTGTTTTTATAGTCACTTTCTGATTCAAACTCTAAGTACGTCTAATTTTTTTAGGACTTTAGTACTGGAAATCCCATTATGTGTTCCGTTGACTTTCCCTTGATTCTGTTCCACACTCTTTTCACTTCTCTGCTAGTCCGTAACTCCGTCCGTCTGAAGCACAACAGAGAAAACAAGGTTTTGCCAATGTCAAACAAGATTCCTGACTACGGACGGAAACCCAACCTCTATCTGGACTTAATGTCGACATCCACACAAAGATCAAAAGGATCTTGAACTCTACATCTCAAAATCCACATATATTCAATTAATACTTTTTACCTTTTTTTGACATCATCTCGAAAATGTTAGAAGAATGTACAACGTCTACACTTTTAAGTCTCTACAAATCTTGGGAAAGAGGTGAACCTTCGACGACACTTATCTAAAGTAAGTTATCCCTTAACTGTATCATCCTATGTGAAATTATGTCACTTTTATAAAACTCAAGACCCATTGCAATACAACCATGAACCCGTTCATTCGTATTTAAAATTTTAATACCATAAAAAGAATGTCAGAATAAAACATTGCCTAATACTAGGTTGGTAGCTCCTAAGGATGTGTTTCGTCACGCACTATCTACTGGCCCGCCGGGCAGATCTGTCATTCATTGCAAGGAAATAAACTACCAAATGCATAGCATAAAAAAATTCATTCGAAACTTCAAAACGATCCAATTTATTGACGTCAACTTTACAATCTACTAGAACTTATATTCAAGTAGAAAAAGTAATCAAAATTAGCTACTTAGATGTACAACCCGTTGAATTTACATTATATTTTGTCATTGACCTAACTCTCGTCCATTTTAATCAGTACAGTGACATTGAACAATCTCAACACAAATAACCCTGTAAACCCCTTTTTTTTGGTTTGCTCCAAAACCGAGAAGGACGTAAAACTACTTCCGGGTCTACCCACTCCATTTATATCTTTTCGAAGTTATAAACGATTGAACGAATCTCAAATATCGTGTCTCCGGAATCGTTTATCACAAAACACGAACCGATTTGTAAGGTGAGGAGGTGTTCTCTTTCCCGACAAGAAAATTGAACATACTAAGAAGATAAGTGTCTCTAGTCACTTATGGAATCGTGGACATGTAAGTCATACCATAAACGCCCCCACCCCACGTGGTCGTAAAGGAAGAACTTAAATGTTCATAAAAAAAGTCAAGAAAAGTGTCTCCTCTATTTGTAGGTTCACTGAAATCTCCAATAGACTCTGACAGACGGATATACCTCAACTATAAAAATTGGAACAGTAACGATACGATTACATAAGATTGATGCTTTAGTTGGACGTGACTACTTCTATTGAGACGCTGACAGACGGTAATCTTATGTAAACAGAAATCGTAACTTTTATTTCATGATTTTCCCCTTACGACAAATTTTTTAATATGGTTCACACTACAAAAGGTTTCCTAAGTGTAATTGACCCGGACGGGTACACTCCCTCGGTAAAAACACTCTACTTGTGCACTTATAGTAATGTAAAGAACAAAAAAAGAAATCAAGACCTATGTCGCCCTGTTCTCCTTAAACCTCGATACTCTCTTGTCATATACTCTTGACCGCTCCCAAAGGAAAACCAGAAAAGTCAGTGTCTATCTCCGTCCAAACATAGTCATAAATTGACATCTAGAGAGGACAAGTACAGCTCTAGTGACAAGTAATTTAAACGTAAGAACAAACATATCCTTTTCCTTTTCATTCTTTCGTGATTTACCCCGTCCCCTCAGACTTAAGACTATGAACTGACTTAATTACTTAAACAAAAACAAAAATCAAAACTTCTTTAGATATTCAAAGTTTCTGTCTAAGAGTCTCATTTCCTAGCACTACTCAAAGGTTACTAAAATTAACCATTATTTCGTCTAGACCTAGTAGTCTCTGTCCACTCTCCCAAAAACGAGAACCCTTTGATCAATAAACATTAATACATTCACTTGTCGATATAAATTACTCTTTCACGGCACTAGTTTTTGTGACACGACTCACACCGTGTGACCTAAACTATCCTCATGACATTGTCCACTGTTTAATTTTCCTCTATCTAAACCCCTATAATTTAAAAATGTATAATGTGTCTTAAAGTCACCTGACATTTGGACGTCCATAAAATATGGTCGAGGTAAGTGTATAATATTAAAGATTCCATTCTGGATGTCGAGATTAAATCAATCTACGAGAATTTTAATGGGGACACAACACGAATCAACGAGTCAGGACAGGCTGAGAAACATTGGGGCACCTGATATCAGGTGGTCCGAAGAGACAGCTACCCTAAGAGGTCCGTTCTTATGACCTCACCCAACGGTACGGGAGGAGGTCCCCTAGAAGGGTTGGGTCCCTAGTTTGGGTCCAGACGTAACGTCCTCATAAGAAATGGTAGACCCAGTGGACCGATCGAATTAAGTCACAATTACGACTTAATGGAGTAAATCTCTTACTGAAATTAAATTTACGGTCATAAACTTAAAAAGGATTCAGGACAATTAGTGTACCCGTCGAGATTGACGGGTTATTGGACTTCCTTTTATTATAAAAATCATAAATCAAAGTTCGAATAAATATGAGTGAACAAGAAATGGGTTAATAAAGTGTAAACTAAAAATCTTAAAAACCATATATAACCGGTGAGTAGAAAAAACACCCTCTCCCCTTGTTCTAGTCTACATTCAATTACCTCTACGATGCAATAAATCCAGAAATCAGAAATGGGGAGTAGACCTTACGTTAACAAATTTATGAAAGAATTGAAAACGACCATAAATTCAAGGCAAAAAAAAGATATTAGAACCACAATCGTATCAGAAAACAACCGTCTAAAACAAACTCTCACGTCTGTAGTCCTTTCTACCTAACTGTTTGTCGTAACTCCTGTCTGAAGGCAAAACATTAATTGGTAATAAATTTTGTCTTAGAAACTAAGCACACGAGACAAACATTTCAAAATAACTTCCATATGGCTTAAAATCTGCACTTGAACTCTCCTACTATGATAAGATTACGATTCAAATCTGTACAAATGGACTACATCTTATTTAGAATGACGATGAAAAGAAAGTCTAGACTAAATAATATTTCAATTCCACTTTTGTAAGATAGAAGTAAAGTTTGGTTTTATTCGACAACTTTCATTAAATCCTATACCGTAACTAGTATAGGATTTTGGACCTCATGTGTCAGGTAGAAAAAAATTTTTTAATATAAAATAGAACTCCACTGGTAAAAGAAGTCATAAAGAGTTAGATTAATATAAATAATTTATAACGAGTCATCCTGAAAAAAAAAAAATGACAAGAAGAGTCGGGAAAGATCATGATCTTTGTAAACATCTACAACAACCTAGACTCTTGTTTACCGTTTCATCGAGACGGACCTTGTCGTATAGATTACGACCTATCTATGTAAAGGACGGGACCAAAAAGAGTTCGAAAAAGTACCACCATTGAGGTCATTTCCTTAATCAACCGTCGGGACCCGACTCCACCCTCAGAAGATATGCAAACCGTTCTAATCCCTCTTGTCTCCTCCCCTCCCACACAGGTAGTCTTGATTTGTTCAGAACGGTAGCAATCGAACCCCCGTCCCTTAGTCATACTTAATAAAAATTCGGTAAACATATCACTTCTAACGATCATAAACCTCACACCAAAGGTAGACAGACGTCTATAATTGTATAGTACCATGAGACCGAAACAAAATATGCTATCTAAATATTTAAAAAGTAGAAGAAAAGAAAAAAATTATTTTCATTATCTCAGAGTCTCATTTTATTGTTGTGTCACTATTCTCTTCGTTATGACCCTTATTCAAATTATAAAAGTAGTGGAGTTTTTATCCGTCACTTGAACTTCATTCAAGAAATAAAGACCCGAAAGTTTGTATACGCATCTGTAATCAATGACACATTTGTGACTTTCCAAGTTTACATATATACATAGGTTCCCTCTTTTCGTTTACCGACTTTTGACGAATTAAAAGACGAGTAAGGATGTCCAGAAGAGAGACTTCCTGTCCGTGTTTCTCTGTAGAATAAGGAGGGTACCAAAAGACGAGTAAGGATGTCCAGAAGAGAGACTTCCTGTCCGTGTTTCTCTGTAGAATAAGGAGGGTACGAAACAGAAGAGAAAAGATCCAGGGAAGTGTGGGTGTGAGCCCCACAATCGATTGAGTGAATTTTCAGCAGTCATGAGAATACACTCTCGGAAATCACGACTGATCTTCAGGACGCAAAGGGATCAGACAAGTAAAGGGTGAACAAACCTATTAATTACGAATGAAAGAGCGAGAATTCAAATATCGTGAAGGGGAAGGAGTAAGAGTCGTCTGACCACTACTCACCACAAAAGGACTCATCGAAGAGGTACAAGGGCGGACGTGTACGTGACTGGACCCACGTGCACACGGGGTAGTCGAAACGAAGAGGGGTGAACGCACCTAATTGAAGTGGAGTGACTGGTTGGAGAGACCATCCGTGACCTCGGATAGCTAAGAAGGAGGACCCGTAGTGGGGTCGTCAACAAGGTAGGTCCACAAGGTCAAGAGAGGACGTACTAGTAAAGGTAGTCGGACTCTGTACGACGTCACGAGAGTAGAAATTTTGTTTTTCATTGGTATCGTTTACCGGGGGGTGAGGTCATAAGAACGGACCTCTTAGGACACCTGTCTCCTCGGACCACCCGACGATAGGTGTCCCAGCGTACCTCAACCTGTGCCGACTTCGCTGAATCGTACGTACGTACGTAACCTCTTCCTTTACCGTTGGGTGAGGTCATAAGAACGGACCTCTTAGGGTCCGTGCCTCCTCGGACAACCCGACGGCAGACACCCCAGCGTGTCTCAGCCTAAGCTGACTTTACTGAATCGTCGTCGTCGTCGTCGTCGTCGTTGGTATCGTTTACGATTATAGTGCAGGGAGAAACTCTTGGAAAAAGGACGAGGAGGCTCATTCGTTTTGAGGAATCTTCACAATAGAGATGTGAGTAAGAGATGAAGAAAAGGAAAGACTGTGACTGACGTCCGTACATCGTGGACCAGTTCCAGTGACGAATTGCGTCTACAGTCATTGTAAACTGTGTCTATGAGTGTAAGGAGAAAAACTTTGTGAAATGACTCGAGACCTCGTCATAAGGGACGCGGAGGACGGAAACAACTATGGAGGAACAGACACAGTCCATAGAATCCCGACTCCGTCTGAGAGAGGATCCGGGACCCACATGTTTGTATGGAAAGTGGAGGATCGGAGCTCCCGGAATGACTACCATCAACTTTACGATATGACTTCCAAAGAATGGAAACTTTTGGGAGAAATCTTAATTTCCACTATAAGACATATAGAACCGTAGGAATGAACGAGATGGTCGGCTTGGGCCTGTCCGGTGTCCGTGTGGTATTTTTGAAGGGGAACAAACCTTTACGACTGAAAAACCGGTAGAGAAATCTGAGTATCAGGGATTGGTCAGACTAACGGTAGTCAACGGCCAGTCCAACAATTAAGGACGGAAACAGAATCCGTACCAGGAAACCTGAACGAGATCAAAGACACTGCAAAAAGAATGTCTCGTTTACGGTCAAGGGATACAAGAAATATACATCCCGTCGGGACCCATAGGGATGATGACGATGACTCTAAGACTTGGGTAGTCCCTCCCCTCTAGTCGGCCTTCTCCGAAACGACGAAGGAAAACCGAAGAGATACAGAGACCTGAACTTAGAACGTAGGGGATAAGTAGGTCGAAAATATTTTGTGAAAGATCCGTGACTACTGTCCTTTTTTTGTTTTAGTGACTGTATTTTTCTCTAGACATCTTAAACTTACCGTCATAATGGTGTATGGACTCGGGACTCTCTCTGACTAGTAAAACAAATAGGACAGTCTCCACATCATTCTTTTATATCCATTTACTAAACGAACGGGAACGACTTTACATTTGTAATAATTTATACTGTCGTATAATTAAGACTTTAAATTAGGTCGCCGACACACACCCGAATGTGACACTTGAAGTACTATCGAGACTAAAATTTGAGGAACAAGAACTGAGTCGGACCAGATCTTTAGTCCTCAAAACCAGAGAGAGAGAGAAAAAAAAAAAAAAACCAAGAAAACTAAAAAGGGGAAAATGAAGAGGACCGAATCAAAAAGGAAAGGAGGAACAAATCACGAACAGTAGTTATTAAACTCTTTCCTCGGGTAAAGTGGACATTGTTACATAATGGAGTCACACGAATAGGGGCGAGGAGGACAGACATCCATGGAACTGGTGTCACACGGGGACGTAGGAGGGTCCCTTTTGTCCGAGGAGGGGTGTTGTCATCTCATTCCCAGAAAAGACCGACATGAACAACCACGGAACAGACGTAGATTTTCCACACATTCGTGGTACTCCCGAAGAGTCAAAACTGGTGAAACAAAACAAGTATAAAATAGGAATCGTGTATCTTGTTTCAACGACTTCCTCACTTAGTTCCGTAGTCACTGAGTTCTCCACCACAATTTTAGTATCTATAAAAACTTTTTGTTTAAAACGAAGACATTTGAATGTAACATAACATTTGAGTCATGTTGGGATTCACTCATAACGCCTACAACATCAGATAAGGATAATTTGGGGCAAACAAATTATTTTAACGAGAGTAGTAAGGGTAAAACGAGAAGAGCTAAATTTTTATGTACCACAATTTATTTGAACATAACACTTAAAGGTGATTCTAAGTAAACACGGAAACTTGACTCAGAGTGACCTCCAAAGGTTTACATTTGGACTTAAAGAACACAGTCCAAGTGGAACCGACAAATTTTACTTTGTAAAGACCCATCGTGAGTCTAAATGGTTTTGGTCCAAATCCTAAACTATAGAAATATTTTAAGGGACCAACCCCTTAGAGATCCTTTAGGAACAAATACACCGAAAGTCAAAAAACAACTAAAAACCGAAGTGTTACAAAACCGAAACAAGGTACACCACAAGAAAAACAGTATAAAAAAACGAAAACACCACTACTACGACAAAAATGAAGAATTGATTTTCATACGAGTCATTCGAGTATTCGTCGTGATATACACCAATCTCTACAGAACTGGTCTTTGCACACACACTTGAAACGACTGAAGTCAAGGACCTTCTAACTACACTCTGGTACGATTGTTTGTTTGTTTACTTTGTGTATTTGTCAGAATCGTCACCCTAAAAAATTTTTTAGTAGATATGAATAATTAAGTAATTAAAAAGAATTAACATATTTCAACCCAGTAAAACGACAAAGGGAGGCTGACTTACATAGCACGACCGTCCTCTCCCGTCCCATCGAAAGACTCCTCATTAACTGGTCTTTCTCGTTATAAGAATTCCTACACATAAAGGGAGGGCGTTAGTTTAATGGACATAATCATTTCATTCATTAAATAACTCTAACTGTACAGAGTTTATAAATAAAAATGGAATGAAGCTTCATTTTCTTCTCTCCGCATTCATAAACCAGCACGAGATAAAGGAATTGCATACAAATAACTTACTGACGGTACACGAGAAGATCCGAGACCCACATGTTTCCGTTCATCCGGAGTCTCGAATCGATTTTCACCGTGTTAGCACCCTCTTACTTTTCTGTTCTGATTTTTAACGTCATACAACTGAAAAAAAAACCGATCAGTAACTTCTTACACTACCGGTAAGACCCTGTGACATTTTTGTTGTCTTTCAAAGACTAACGAGTTCAGAACTTAATAATCATACTTTACTTAGTCATATCTATCTCAACCATCTCTTTCCTCCTGGAGGGTCCTTCTTCCTTGTCGTAAAAACTGTACTCCGAGAAAAACATCCTTCCTTAAAGTACAGTTGAAAAGGATTTTTCCTTAAAAGGAAGGATTTAACCACCGAGAAATTTCGAAAGAAAAGTAGGAACCGAAGAAATTAGTAACAATTAACGAACAAATTAAACTAACTAAATATACAGTTTGGTATCCGGACACCATGTACATGACAACACTTCCTCTCTCTCATTTGAAATTTTGACAATGTATATGGTCACGACACATCTTGGACAGACGGTGAGAAAACTTTGTGTTGTCCCATATTAGACAATATTTAATTAACAATCTACATATGTACCATTACATTATCGGATTACTATAAAGTGACTTCCACGATTTAAAACACTTACATCATAATCCTCTTGTTCGATGTACTTTATTATGAAACTCGACTTTATCCCGGTCCTTATTAAGTATAAGATTAGTCGGTATCACCGTTTGAGTGGATCTTCAATTATAGATTTTTAAATAAAGTTTTCGTTTCCACTTTATTTCTGAAGAGGGTCTATATGTCTTTACCTTTCTTAAATAATGGTCGTCTGAATGTAATTTTCTTTACGTTTTTCTCCTTTTGATATGGTTTACCTTTAGATCTAGATATGTTTCTTTACTTCTTGTGGAAATGGGTAAATACACCCATTTATATTTACTGGAAATAATAACAATGAATTTAGAGGAATTTTGTATTACCCTACAAATTTTGTTTTTATCACATCCACCATTATTTTGAATAGTCCTCCTTCTTTGTATGACAATTTTCTTAGAATTCGATATGTACCTAACTGTAAGGTAAACTTAATCTGTCTTCACCTTGTACATATAATATTTGATTTCGTTAATATTTTTATTGTATTGTGTATGGATCAAGTAATCGGTTGGTTCTACTATTTTACCTTAACACTTTTGTTATGTCGAATAAATTACGACTTTCTGATTTACGAAGCAGGGATTCTAGTCTTTGTTATCATAGAGGAAGGTGCCAACAGAAACTCCAAGGTCCGTTATGCCTTCCCAGTCTTTTTCTTACTTTTACGTAGATGTAATCTTTCTTTCGTTGTTTTTTGACAGAAATAATTGTTTACCGTACTAACGAATACATTCTTTCTCAGACACCGTAAATGTTTTTATTTTTGTTTTTTGTGAATCTATTCACCTAAATCGTATTAAGGACCCAGATTCTATTTCCATGTTTTTAATACTAAGACAAAAACGTCTCTTTTTAGATATAGGAACTTTTTTCTACTCTTCTTACACCAAGACATACCTACTGTCCAAGGATTTAGAAGATAAAAAAAGGAAAAACGAGTAGATATTAAAAGAGTGGACAAAAAAAAAACACACACACCATTATCGTCGTCACTTTCAGAAAAAAAAATTATATATAAAAGTCGGGGTGGTATATTTATATTGACATTTTATAGTTATTATTATGAGTATAAAGTCGGGAGATGTAAATTTTGTGTATATCCTGTAAATGAATATAAGTTAATCGTAAAAGAATAAGACTGGACCGTAAATATACAGTAGTCGTTTCGGTGAGAAGATACGAATGGAAGGAAGTAACGGAGTACATTCCTTCAGTAATACTCCCACACACCAGGAAAAGTAACAAGGGCGGCGGGGNGGGCTGCATAAATGACCCTCAGAAGGTACATGGTCCAGGACTCCTTACGTCTACCCTTCTCCTAGGTACCGAAGAACTACGAGCCGAGAGGTCCAAGTGGAGAACGATACAAGAGAGAACTGAACGACATAAGGTCGGTAAGATCCGAAAAAGTTAAGGACCTTGAACCTCGTGGCAGTGTGGACGATAAAGGAAACTGTTCCTATGAAATAAAATTGAAAAAGAAAATATGACCTCACATCGACTAATTGGTACAACACTATCAAACTACACCTGTCACTCCCCTGAGTCGGTATGTACATGTACATAGGTAAGAGGGGTTTGAGGGGAGGGTAGACCGACGGTGTATTGCAACTCGTCTCAAGGTACACGACATATCATCCCAAACCAACCAATAGGTAAGATTTATCTCGTCACACACATACAGGTAGGGGTTAAGGGATTGTTAGGGAAAGGGAGTAGAAAAGGGGTCCGGTACGTTAGTATTACTCAAGGAAGAGATTCAGACACTCACACAAAGACAAGACATTTTTTCAAGTAAACATAGTAAAGAAAAACCTAAGACGCATATTCTCCCTATGAAGAAGTGGAGCTGGGTTGAAGTATCAGACAAATCAAAGATTGGACTTATAGTGAAGAAGTCCCTACGAAAAGGACTGGACGGGTCTTCCCAATATCTGAGAGTATAGTGAAACATATGAAGGGTCATGAATAGTGACAACACAACCTATGAAAACTCATTAGCGATCCGATTGTAGAACGGAGACAGTACAAGACTCAAAAAGACGTCTCGACCCGAAGTCGTTACACAATTCGACAATTCAGAGAACCAAGTAGAATGCTGTCTGTTTGAACCAGAGACCGACCTAATTGTCACGTCAACCACCGGTTTGTCATCTATCTCGTCTAAATTAACAATTATGACATGGAGTTTGTGTTGAGAACCTTAAAGTCCATTGTGTCCTTCTTCCTGTCGTCAATCGTGCCGTTGAATTCCATTGTATGTACCTCCGCAGTCGTTTCTAATCCTACTTACATCTAGTTCGAAAGGTACTTGAACAGGCCCAATATTCCATTCGTCTTGTGTATGGTCTTCAAACAAAATTAAATAACTTAAACTACCCATCAGTACGACACGAAAAATTTTATTAATTGACCCCCCTTTTTAGTGACAATTTACAAAAATCATTCTTCCTCCTTTAACATCCTCACTAAGAACCTTAGTAAAACTGTATCATACAATTTTTGAACTTGATACACATATAAGATCAACAAAGGTTTTTCGGATTAAAATAACACAACTTCATCTCATGTACATCTAAAACTTTTCTTAGTCACGTCGAAGGTTTCCGTCTCCACCACACTTCCATCCCTCCTGTCGTGGAGTGGGAACTTACCACTGGAAACAGTCTAGGACACGATTCATTCACGAATCACACGTAATGACGTCAATTGGGGTTGGTCTCGGGTTATTACGGACGTGAGACTCCACTCTTTTGTCCATGTCTCTCCAATTTACTGACCTCGTATAATTTTACCGTCTCGACCCTGACTTTAGATCCAGAGACTAAGGTCTCGGACACACACGAGAATCGAAATGAAGAGTGGGTAAGGGGGGACCGATATTCCTTTGGTCCGGAATTCCCAAGTTGTCAGGGTGTCCTGTGTTTCATACTATAGGTGTGAAGTATCTCCGAAAGACAATCGACCGGATCCCCCGGGGAGACTAAGTCTTTCACAATTACCCAAGGTCCTTTGAACTCCACCACTCACTCTATCCGACCTCAACCACACACACTCTTTTCTCACTCAACGAAATTACCCGCCCCAAACCAACCAAACGACCAAACCGGGGATGAAGTGCGAGAAAGAATCTAGACGACCAAAGAGACCATCAATCAAACTATTCATATACCTGGATCAAGGACAATCAACATGTAGACTCCACTTGACTGTAGACTCGATACCCGAAGATAACAAGAAAAAAAAAAAAAATTCGGGGAAAAGTTCTGTAAGAGAAACGCCCCACCTTTTCTTCACTTCTAACAGAAAAACAAAAAAATCATTAAACAATTTTGTGTTTAAGACAATAAAAAATTCCTTACATCTCAAAGTCAAAGAGTTTAACCTTTTCTAAACTCTTCACTTATCACTACATACTGTAACACTTATATACATTTCGGTGATGGGACATGTGAATTCTTACCAATTCTACTATTAAAAATACACATAAAATGGCATACTTGGTCACGAATTTTTTTAAAAAAAAATAACGAAAAAATCTCTATAAAACAGGAACCAAAACCAAGAGTTTTAACTAGGTATAAATAGCCAGTCAGTCCTCACTCCTCCCCCATATCCTCTGAAAAAAAACACGGTCTTTGACAATCTGTAAACTTGTATTTGTTTTTAGAAGTTAGGAGTATCGTTTGACACTATCCATCCCAAAATAATAGGGAGGATTTTATTGTGTCGAGTCTCTCCTTTGACGACGACGATTCAGTGAGGCCAGCACAGGCTGAGACACACTGGGGTATCTGCCGTCGGGTGGTCCGAGGGGACAGGGACCCTAAGAGGTCCGTTCTTGTGACCTCACCCAACGGTAAAGGAAGAGGTTACGTACTTTCACTATTCACTTTCACTTCATCGAGTCAGCACAGGCTGAGAAACGCTGGGGTACCTGACGTCGGGTGGTCCGAGAAGGTAGGTACCCTAAGAGGTCCGTTCTCATCACCTCACCCCACGGTAACGGGAGAGGCTCTCTCCTTTGACTGAAGAGATTATGTCTGAACATCGATGTTTCACCGTCTCGGCTCTATCCTTACCGTATGGAGTATTCCCGTCTATGAGATAACTATCCACAAAGAAGGACTCCTATGGAACCTCAGTACCTTAAAGTTTGACCCTTCCCTTGAATCTCCAACAACTCAAGTCGTAGAGTGGATTAACTTCTGAACGGGTATTTGTTTCGAGTCTGTTCAAACGAATACGTAAACACATAGCGACGGGGGTTACTACCCGAAACTAAGGGAACAACTTTGCATTGTGGCTGTACGTACACGTGCTTTTCGTCTAACCAGGTTGTCATTGGACGTACACATCGCTATATAATGGTTTTTCTGTTAATAGACATCTAAAAAGACAGAATGTCCTTTAAAGTTCTCGTCCTTACAGGAGGAAGTGGTCTTGGTTGTGCCTTTCTTTTTCTGTTCTTTCCGACGGTAACACAGTAAAAGATTCTTAGGGAACTTAAAATCGATGGTTGACGGTCTTTTCGGGAGTAGAAGAGGAGGAGAGGAATGTCAAATGTAGTGCAACCATGGAAAGATCGGAATCTATTTACTAGTGGCACCATCGGAATCTGGTTCTTCGACCGATTAGGAAAGGTACTTCGATTAGGTTACCAGTAAAGTTCTGTCTAAATTACCTTTGTGATTCCGACGAAGTTTCTTAATAGACTAAGGAAATTTTACATATAGACATATGTGTCTGTGTAAGAAAAAAAATTTCGAATGAAAATTATCCCTACTTAGTCAAAACCTTAGATTCGACAAACGGTTCGACTTCAGTACCCAATACTTTATTGAAAATTGAAGACCTTAGTATAACGGATGACAATGAGATTTATCTTTGTATCCCTCAAAAAATTTTACACTTAAAAACGGATAGAGATTTTTAAAACTACAGTTGAAATCAATTGGAATTTATGTGACTTAACTTAGGTGTTTGCACTCTGTAGAGTCTGGAAAGGACTACGATATCGGAAACAAAAGGTCACCGGTTTTATGGTTTTACGGACAACATAAATATCCAATTTTTGACGCACATTTCGGAAACGATAATGAGGATGAGAATTTCTATTATAAGACACACCGGTTTATAAACCTGAGTAAGACCTGAATCCGGAAAGTGACAAGAACCATAAAATTAAATTGAAAAAGTGTCGGTACAACTCTCATTTTTATTTATTAAAGACAGACAGAAGGAAAAGTGCATAAAGACCTATTCCCTAAGTTTTTTGATTTTGACAAAAACAAACATTATATTTTATACCTTAACTAGAAAGGTCCCAGTCTCTACTAATTACAAAACGATATATGAAAATATGTAATAAAAGAATAGTTTGATCAATTGTTCATAAAAATATACAAACATTCGTTTATACGAAAGTGTCGTATGGAACACATATACATTTCTATTCATAAATTAAGAGTGACAAGTGAAAATTGACTGTTTCTCTTTTTTTTCACTTTTGATGTTTTTGACACCATCTTAGGATGCACGACAAGACCAGGACCAACATGGGTGGAGACCGGTCAGTGTATCGATGAATTCTTTGGAAGGGTTATCTCATGTTGTCCTACTCTTAGACTTTAGTGAAGGTTATAGGGGATGATCTATAACTGACAAGATAGTTCATCATTCACCATTTTGAAAATTGACTGTTCATCATATTGACACCGACTGAAGACTGAAACAAAAAATTAAGACACCTAACACAAATTTGTTAAGTTTTCAAACAAGGACTAAAACTCTATGATTCACCATAACGTGTCAACAGTGAAATAACTTACACATGTTGTCAAGGTACTTCAAATATTTCGCATGGGAACATATCGAAGTCCACGATCTTAATTTTAACTAGACAATAGTGTTCTACTACGAACTTACTGAACAATAAAACCACCAAACAACCTCCTTTGAATAAACATCAAGATACGACAAAGGGAGTCTAAACTTAGATTCTAGTCATGACCAATAAATCGTCCACTTGAACTTCACTTTACCTTAGAACACAAAATCACAAGACCACTAAAGGACTTATAAAAGAATTCAATAACAAAGAGTTTAAAAAAGACACTTCACGAGGACTATCTACATCTCTTCTCTCCTTCCATTTATGTATGTGGGAGAGACTTCTTCGTTTCGTGTGTTTAAACAGACTTACGGATAATGTTAATGATGTCGTAAATAAGACACCCAAAACTACGATATCATGATAGAGTATAGGAACAATTATGAAAGTTCAACCCCTTAATAAAAAACAAATAGTAAACATCGAAGTCTATCCTTCTCTGATAGATATGTTGTAAGCATAAATCACCCTTCAGAAAATAAAATAAGACTCATTTACGAACCATCGTTTCGTCGGACCTGTAATTTAAACTAATAGAGTTAAATGAAAAAAAAAAAAGGAGAGACGAAGTGAACCTACGGAAAATGAGGATATATAAGTTCAAGAGATGGAAAAGAGGACGTCAACAAGTTAGACGACCAGTTAGGTAGGTTACTTAAAAAGTAAAGTCTGGAATGTCACAAAGAAGGAAGACATCTGGACCAAAAAAAAACCAAACAAACACATTTATATAGAAGACAAAGAAAGGAGGAATACAAATACATAAAAAGAATAGGTCCGGGAGAGTCGACTCAAGGATCTCTTAACTCAGATTACGGAACGGACAACATACACCACTTAATTGAAGAGAAGACACGTAGACCTTACCAAGATCGACACATGGTAAAAACTCTATTAACTCTTTTATTAGGGAGTTTATTGAAAAAATATCACGAATTAAGAGAACGTCTTGGGACAAACTCCTTCCGACGAAACTTATCAACTTGTATCAATATTATCGACACACTATAGGAAGAGGTGACTAGTAGAAAAATTAAAAACTTAGAGAAAGACAAGTGACCAAAAAAGGAGATCAATACCAGAGTGAAAGAACGAAGAAGCGTACAGATAATTCAAAAATAATCTACGACCTGTAATACCTAAAATACAACAACCCACGGATCTAAAACAACGGAAGTAATTTCTAACAACCCGAAACAGAACCAGCGACGAATTAAATACACATCAAGTCAAACTAGGAAAGTTCAGAACAAAAAATTCGAAGTACGTCAGAGTCCATCGAAAAAAAGGTCCTATCAAATCGAGATGCTGATTCCACACCGGGAACACCCCAGAGAAGACTCACGAGACATATCAGTCACTTCTGGGAGGTCAAATCGAACACCCTTCAGTCTGTTAAGGATCGGTGTGTACTCGAGAGCAGGGTCGAGGACCCAGTAAGAAAGGGATCGGAGGACCTCAAAATGGAATATGTACGTTTATAATTATAAATTGTTTCTGAGTAACTGGGAGACGTATAAAAACTTCGAGAAAAAAAAGAGAGAGGGGAGGTCTTCAAACAGGACGTCGAAAGTCGACGAAGTTTGAAGGACTAGAGGTCACAGACAGAAAAGTCGAGTCCCTTTGTAAACACGGGACGAACCTTAGGTGATGGGGGAGACGTTAGACCTTACACGGACATCCGTCTTTCGGTCCTGTTAGAATTTCGAATCACATAAACAAAGGGAAGGTAGTCCCTAATATCAGGACACGACGGACCACATACAAACTTTTGTCAACAAAGTGTATAAATGAGTCCAAAAGACTAACAGATTCCATCCTCCCATTCTAAACCAAGTACTATAAGGTACTGACTTTCTACTCCAGAAAGGGTAAAATAAAGGTAGTATATTAGTCTCCACGGAATATCGGTATTTAGATACTGAACTTTAGAAGAGTGTTTCTCACTGGTCGGAGTACCACGCTTATCACGAACAGACACACCAGTAAGAAAAGGGAGAGATCGGTCCTCCGACCGTCTGATAGACACTTCGTAGTCAATCATTTATAGTAACACCCCAAACGTTCGGTACACAACAAACAGGGTCTGTGAGTTGAGACGGTGACGTCGTGACTTCGTCGGTATTCGTTAGATATTTACTTTCTTACACCGACACAAGGTTACTTTGGAGTAAACACCTGTGACTTTAAACATGAAGTATAGTAAAAGTAAATAGTACTTTATAAAAAATAAAAAAGTTTTTTAAGTAAATTTAACATTTTTAGTAAGACATGTCTACCGTCTGACCTATACTAGACACCGGGTACCAAACGGTTAGGACGAGAGACTTGTGTAAATTGTAAACTCTAATGTAAGGGTTGAAATCTTCGAGAATTCATACATCTTTAAGAAAGTTTGTCCTAAAGGACTTAATTGTCAGTACTCAAAGACGGGATCCTTAAAAGAGGGATATAACAAACGAACCCCGAAATGTTACAAAATATCAACCTGTAATACCGGATAACTGTGTGGAGAATGTAACTCCTAAGGGACATAAACCTCGAAGTCTCAAAACATTGTATCTAACCAGAACATTAGAAATAGGAAACTGATAATTTTAAGTCACATTGTTTCAATATATATGAACTCAAGATTAAACAAGGAGAAGATCGAAAAGTAGTGGTGAACAATTAAATAAAAAGGGTAGGGATACGTATCACTACGGTAACTTGTTTATTGACCGTCCATTTATCTCCTAATATTTTACTATCCAAAAGTATAGTGAACTTGTGAATACCCATGAATTGGTCACTGACGAATACTTCAAAGTTTCATGAAAATCCTTTTTTTTTTTTTGCCGTAAAATTAATTTTTTTTTAAAATAATATCAACTAAATGTTACCACATAATGAAAGTCGATATATCACTTCGGTAAGTCAAAATGTATATAAGTAAGAAAAAATCTAAGAAAAGAGTGTCACCAATAGTCTCCCATAACTCATCTCAAGGGTCACGACACGTTATCCAGGAACAACCAATAGACAGAATTTATATCATTACACACATACAAGTAGGGTCCGAGGACTAAATAGGGAGGACACAAAGAGGAAACCATCGATAATCAAACAAAAACTTTAGACATGCAAACGAAGACAAAACATTTATTCAAGTAAACATAGTAATTTTTTTTAACCTAAGGCGTACTCACTATAGTATACTATAAACAGAAACAGACTAAATGAAGTGACCATCCGATACCAGGTACCCCAGTCTTTCTCAGACTGTGCTGGTTCGCTCAAGTAAGTGATAGACGTTAGCGAATCATACTATAGAGACCCGGGTAGGTACAACGACTTCTACCGTAATAAAGTAAGAAAAATACCGACTCATTATAAGGTAACACGTATATATGCTATATATACATGGGGTACAAGAAATAGGTAAGTGGACAACAACCTGTATGTCCAACGAAGGTACAGAACCGAACATTTATAATGACGTCACTCGTGACCCTATGGATATAGAGAAAACTAATACCAAAAGAGATTTGTACACGGGTCCTCACCCTAACCCTAACGACCTAGTATACCATCAAGATGAAAATCAAAAAGTTCCTTGGAGGTATGACAAAAGACTTCACTAACATAGTCAAATGTAAGGGTGGTCATCATATTCATCCAAGGGAAAAGAGATATACGAGAGGTCGTAAATAAACATTTGAAAAACTACTACCGGTAAGACTAACCACACATCACTATGAAGTAACCTAACATCAAAACTAAACGGAAAGAGATTATTAACCACTACGACTCGTAGAGAAGCATACGAAAACAGGGAGACATACAGAAGAAACCTCTTTATAGATAAATCTAGAAGACGGGTAAAAAAGTAACGTAACAAAAAACTGTACTCGACGTACTCGACAAATATATAAAACCTCTAATTAGGGAACAGTCAGTGAATGAAACATTTACAAAAGAGAGTAAGACAACCAACAGAAAAGTAAAACATATACCAAAGGAAACGATATGTCTGTGAAAATTAAACCAGGGTAAACAAAAACAAAAATAAAAGTAATGAAGACCTCCACCTAGTTTTTTCTTTAACGACGGTAAACAGTTTTCCACAAGACGGATACAAAAAGAGATTCTCAAAATATCACAGATCGGAATGTAAATCCAAAACTAGGTAAAACTCAAATGAAAACATGTACCATAATCTCTTACAAGATTAAAGTAAGAAAGTATACATCGACTGGCCAAAAGAGTCGTGGTGAACAATTTCTCTGACAGAAAAAGAAGTGACAGACAAGAACGGAAACAGTATCTAGTCAACTGTTATGTACGTACCTAAATAAAGACCCGAAAGACAAGTCAAGGCAACTAGATATAAAGACAAAAACACGGTCATAGTATGACAAAACTACTGACGTCGAAGTATCATCAGTCTTCAGTCCTTCGGACTAAAGGAGGTCAAGGTAAAAAGACAGAGTTATAACCCAAAAAATATAGAGGTATGGTTAAATTTTGAAACCCCCAAAAACACAGAGGTATTTATAAACCCAAAAAAATACAGAAGTATGTTTAATTTTTAAAAAAAGTAAAATCAAGACACCTCTTACGGTAACCATTAAACTATCCCTAACGTAACTTAGACGTCTAATGGAAGACATCATATGAGTAAAACTGTCATAACTAAAAAGATTAGGTCCTTGCACCATAGAAAGGTAGACAAACACAATAGTAACTAAAGAAAGTAGTTGTAGAATATCAAAGGTTTCATGTTCAGAATACAGAGGAACGACGACGACGATTCAACGAAGTCGACACAGGGTGAGACACGCTGGGGTATCTGCCGTCGGGTGGTCCGAGGGGGTAGGGACCCTAAGAGGTCCGTTCTTGTGACCCCACGCAACGGTAAAGGAAGAGGTCACGTACTTTCACTTCAGCGAGTCAGTACAGGCTGAGAATCGCTGGGGTACCTGACGTCGGATGGTCCGAGGAGGTAGGTACCCTAAAAGGTCCGTTCTCATGACCTCACCCCACGGTAACCCATCCACAGAAGGATCCATAAATAAGAAAAACTACGGTATCACTCTAACAAAGGAAGTAAAGAGAAAGATTAGAAAGTATCTCAATCACATATGTTTTCGTCGTCTAAGGACACATAATTAAGACACAGGACGTTGAACTGGCTTAAACACTGCGCGAGAGTACAAAAAGACCATCGGAGAAATCCTAAAAGACGTATATCATAGTACAGTAGACGTTTATCACTGACAAAAATGAAGAAAAGGTCAAACCTAAGGAAAATAAAAAAAAGAAGAGACTAACGACACCCATCCTGAAAGTTTTGACACAAATTATTTTTACAACTCTCATCTTAGAAACAGAACAAGGATTAGAATCTCCTTTACGAAAGTTGAAAAGTAGTGACTCATACTACAATCGATACTCAAACAGTATATACCATAAACATTGTAATTCCATCCAAGAGAGACACGGGTGAAAGAATCTCTCAAAAATAGGATTTATCTATAAAAAAGTTTTCGAAAGAGACTTAGAGAACTCTACTAGTATACCAAAAATAAGAAGTTAAAGAATCACATAGTGTGACCAAACTTCTATACTTTTTAGGAACGTAGGGACCCTATTTAGGGTGAACTAGTACCATACACTAACAAAATTACACAACAACCTAAACCAAACGGTCATAAAGAAAAAATTTTTTTAAGTCAATAAAATTTAACTTCTTATTAACGGAATATCATAGTACAACCAAAGATAGACTGTCACAAAGTAACTCATAAAAACGTAGATACAAGTAGTCACTATGACCGGATACTAAAAGAAAGAACAAAAAACACCGTAGGAACAGACCAAGACAATAGTCCCACTACCACCGGAGTATCTTATTCAAACCCTGAGAAGGAAGGAGACGTTAAAAACCCTCTCAAAGTCTTCCTATCCAAAATTAAGAAAAGATTTACAAACAATCTTAAGTGGACACTTCGGTAGCCTAGGACCTAAAAACAAACAACTTTCAAAAATTTAGTGTAAAAGTTAGAGTCATGAACTCTATCCAGACAAGTATCAAAGACAAAGAAGGACCAAGTCAGAACCTTCTTACATGGAAAGATTCTTAAACCGGTGAAGAAGATCCAACAGATAATATGACCGTATATCAACATTAACAGAGAAAACTACGAAACATAAAGACACCACAGTTAACATTGAAAAAAGTAAAGATTAAAATTACTAAACTCAGGAGAGGGAAAAAAAGAACTATTTAGACCGATTTTCAATAGTTAAATAAAAGAGTTTCTTGGTCGAAAATCAAAGTAACTAGAAACGACAAAAAAAGACAGAAATAAAGTAAATAAAGACAACACTAGAAATACTAAAGAAAGGAAGATGATTGCAACCCAAAACAAAAAAGGAGAAAGAGATCAACGAAATCCACATTCCAATCCAACAAACTCCAAAGAGAAAAAAGGACTCCATTCTAACATGACGAGATTTAGAGGAAGAATCTTGACGAAAAGGACGTAGGGTATTCAAAACAACCTAGCTCCACAAAGTAATAGTAAACAGAGTCCATAAGAAGAAACAACGTTGCAGGAAATAAAATTTCAGATAAATAGACTTTACTCATAACGGAGAGGTCGAAAGAAAACTATAGGTACACGTACCTTATAGAAAAAGATAGACGAGTGAGCCAGACATAAACAACGATCTAGACTTCACCCAGAGAATATCTGTCGTATATATACCCAAACAAAAACATATAGACAAGTCGGTTAGACACAGAAAACCAACCTCGTAAATTAGGTAAATGTACACTATACTTCCAAGAATAATGGTAAAACAATTGATAAAAACTAAACAAAAACTTCGAGAAAAAGAAGGGAAGGAGAAAAAGAATACTAAACTACAGACAGAAATCACTACACAGATCTAACAAAAAAGAAAACAAACACACATAACATCTAAAAAAAACCACCAAGGGTACTCCAAAACTACATCGTCAGATATATACTTGTTCAAACAATGTTCAACGAGTAGAGAATTAAAGTTTACACAAAAGTCACAGGACGTAAACATGACAAGAAAAGAGTACTAACGACCAAAACTATGGTAATAAACACACACTTACTAAAAAATTGAAATACTCTAAGGGGTAAGTATCAAAAGAACTAAGATCTTTACTTCTTTTAAAAATAAAAAGTGTATCTCTTCAAAGAAATCCTAAACGACATCACGACCAGATCGCCACGATTTAAGAAATTCGAAAACGAATAGACATTTTGAAAACTAAGAGAAAACTTAGACTTGTTCTCGGAACGACCCATCTCATAAGAACCGATATCCAAAAAGGGAAAGTAGAGAAATTTATATAGCTCGGTAGGACAGACTGGATATCTCAAAGACGACTTTTTAGTCGACTACCGGAATACCCCCAAGGGGACATACAACAAACAACGAAAAGGGAACAACGAAAATTATAAAAAAGAAACAGAAATTAAAAACACAAACTAATTACACACAGAACCGTACAAAGAGGAACTCAAAATAGAACATACCCTGAGAGACGTGAAGGACCTGAACTCACAAAGGAAAGAGTACAATCCTTCGAAAAATGATATTAGATAAGCTCATAAAGAGTCCGGGAAGGAGAGAAAAGGAAGACCCTGGGGATATTGCACTTACAACCACGTAAATTAAAACAGGGACTCCAGAGACTCTGACAGGATCAAAGAAAAGAAAGAAAAAAGAAACAGCACAAGACACCGTCATTAAAGGTGGTGAGATAGACGACGAGTGAAGGAGTAAAAAGATGGAGCCAATAAGACGGTAACTAAGGAAGTTCACATAAAAAGTAAGGTCAATAACAGAACAAGTAGAGACAAGAAATTTAGAAGGTCGAGAAATAATTTGTAGGGAACATCGAAGAAGCGCGAGTAAGAAGAAACTCTAAAACCTAATAAAAAGTCAATCCAACGGAGAGAGGTGAAGTCAACAAGAACACCCCAAAATAGAACAAAGAAGCAGACCTTATATAAAGAGGCAACAGAGTAAAACAGAATCAAAGACACAAACACCAGAGGAAAGGTGACCGACCTCCTAGTATCGAGGAGAAGGAAGACCAGAGACGGGCGACCACCCACTCTAACCACGCCCCGGAACACGTCCGAAGGACCACTCTTCCTGAAGACGGACGGGTGACCACCCACCTCGACCCAGAACAGGGAGACCACCTATCCCGGTGCAATTCCTCACACGAATATCCACCGACACTCGAGTCACACCGAACTCCGTGGGACAGACGACTACCCACCCCGACACAAGGATAGGACGACCAACAGACCGGACTCTGTACTTGGGCTCATCCCGGTCCAGAGTTACGGTCTTACCACTGGTAGTCCTCTCGAGTTCGGACAGTCATAAGAGACCCCGAAGGCGGTGACCTCGAAGGGAAGGACGGGGTGGTACTCAGTATCACCGAGAGGTCGAGGACACCTCAATGACGGAACACGACCCAGGGTCACATGTACTTTGGAACACACACAGGACGTTCTCACTTCAGAGGCAAAGGAGGTCGAGACGTCTGGAGGACGTGAGTTCCGGACGACCCGAAGTCTCGGTCTGGGAATCCTGCCTCTCGGAGAGAGAACACCCTCTTGGAGACACTATGTTAAAATAAAAGATTAAACACCCGGTAGGTGGACCACCCGTACTCTAAACTAATACAGTACTTTCACAGGGAGGACGGTAGAGGAACACCGAAGATTTCCGTAAAATTAAACTTGTATCTAAAAGACACGTTCTGAAGTAACCTACAAGACCCCTTACCTATCTAAAGGAAGGATGTTTAATGAGTCACAGATCACCCCTTTCTATTTCTCACTGTTTTTGTTTACAGTTCTGACATCTCAATTCCGTCTCACACTCCTCACACGTTTTCAACGGTTTAGGTCGTCTTCACTACCAAAATATAAGGAGGACCTTTTAGCCTCCCTCGAATCGAAGAATTAATCTTCACTACAAAAACAACCTCGAACTATCTAACCATCCGAAACCCCACCGTTCTCTCCTCATCTCACTCTACACCTTTGCGACCCCTTTTCGGGTCCGTCTTCGTGTCTCAACCGTCGTGTGTCACACATAAGACCCTAACCTTTAAATTAGATTTTCCTAAAATTACGTTAACTCTTTCTTACTATCTCATCTAACCCGAACCCAACACCTCCCGAAATTTATATCACCGGGAAGACATATATTACCCCTTGGTGGTCCGTAAGACTTGTCCCTAACGGACTTAGGTCAGAACACTATCATTCCTACCACTTCACACCTAAATTCCTCCCCATCAGTCCATTCTCCAATAACCTCAGTACTTTAGATAAGAAGACAAACAAGACGGTGAAAGAGACTCGGAGAGACCAGAACGTGGGTACAATGACGTCACCGGACACTTCATCAGAAATAAAGGTAGAACGGGGCTGTTTCGGAAAGACAGTCACGTCGGTTTCCCTAGAAAAAATCTGGTATTTAACTTACAATGTGACGACGAATTTTAGACAGTAGGAGAGTTACGTGAACTTCATCGTAAACTTAGGGAAGGGTATCACATGTTCCTTTAGAAAACGTCCTAGACAGTAGAAGGACGAAGAGTGAATGTAAGTTCGACTGAACCAAAGAGTGTGGGATCTTGTACGGTCGACAAAAGGTTTAGTGAACGAAGTGAGCTGACGACCTTAATCGACAAAGTGAGAACGAGAACCGAATCTACGGTGGAGTCTCTCGGGAGAACGTGGTGGAGTAAGATTATAGTGTGACGGGACACAAATGAAGTACTATGAATGGGTGGTACATATTGAATTATAGTATTCGAGACACTCCCGTCTTGACATGGACAACCCAAATGACGAAATGGGTACAACGGACCGTACACGACTTTTGATAAACTACTTACTTGTTCCCCGTGTCTATCGGAAGATCAATCTTCTGTGTTATATACCACTGACACCGTCCATGTATGTCTCAATCAGGTCCTCCGTAACTGCTTATCCCTAACTACACACTTTCTTCTCCGACCTTGATTTTCGACGTCTAAACCTTGACTAGACAACACTCGATTACTAACCTCTCGATCCTCACTTAACTCCGTCTTTCACACAAACTCTCTTGTAGGTCCCATTTTAAAAACCCCCTTTGCTTGTAAATCCTTTAATTTTCCGTCGTCTTTCGGTTCTCTTCGTCGGGTATTAACCTTTCTGAGTCCTCTGACAACAGTTCCTTCAACTTCCATCATTTCTCGAAACCCACACCACGTCCCTAACCCCTTACTCCTCGTCGTCACGCACAAATCTCCAACGACCACTCAAACTCTCTAAGTAAAACCAGTAGACCAACATCGCACTAACTTCCTTTTCCTTCACCTCCTTCCTTCGATCCCAATGGTAAGTCTCTTTAAAACACCGTCTTAGTCTCCCACCACCCGGTCGATAGAACGAACTATCCCATCCTACAACCTCCTTATTCTTTCACTCGGTCACGTCCCGTGAGTCAGTACCTGACATCCATACGTACAGAATCTTCACCTATAAGGGTAAACGTACGCTCTAACTCTTCGAAGACCAAACGCCCGCTGTAAGGAAAGACTGACTACTTACTCCTACCGTATCCCGTCACGAAGAGTCTGACTCCACTTCCCGGTCAAATTTTTGTTAAAAAAAAACAAAATTAGAGGTGACAGGACCTATGTCACATGATTTAAATTATGTTTTATACTTGACAATCTTTTTATTAGTAGGAGACCCGATAACACCGTTACAGTTTAATTTTCAAAGACTTACGAAAATTAAACAGAAAGCAACATCCTACCATTACCAGCCAAACACCTACAAAAGTCCGACATCAGAGAGAGCCTCACCGCGATTACGTCACACACTCCTCGTCCTCTAGGTCCCTAAAAAGTACTCGCCGGGTAGACTCAAGAATCTACCCAACCATTGAAGGTCCAATTCTAGTGGGTCATCCTCAATGTACGAATGTGATCGGTTTTCTCTGAGTATTTGAGCCACAACATTAGTCATCAGAACTTATTCTACAACCAGGGACAGGGAAGATTATGAATTTTAAGAATTATAAACTTCATTTGATCTACAGATTTGTGTCTTGTGAAAATTTGATACTGTTAATAATGGAATTCATCCTCATGGTAATTTTATACTCTTGACAATCGGTATTCAACATTTCGGTCCTTCTTCCATTCCTGTATAAGACTCTAAATACTTCTTAAATCTCGTTATACCCTTTCACTATTAGTTACGGTAGAGGACAATCCTGTAATGCAACTCACTTTTCAGACCTTGACGTAAAAAGAGACTACTATCGACCCACTTTCAAAACGCAGACATAAAGAAAAAGGTCCTGTAAAAGTCAGCACTCACTATCTTTATGTCGAGTTCGGTCGAAGTTGTGTTTCGTCCGTAAAGAACCACATGTTCCCTCGCTCCCTGACCACCCCATTTTGACCGCAAGTCACTGAGAGGACGGTCCTATGGTAGTCCTGAGCGAGAGTTCTATCTTTCACCGTTTAACACCTCCACCCGTCTCTTTAGGAAGTCACATTCTTTCGAACAATGGTTCGGACTCCGGTCTTTTCCATTTTATTGTGTCACCAAACTTGGGTCCGAAGAAAGAGACGGGTTGTCTCGTGTCAACTATCACACAGATTTCGTTCCTACGGTAATAAATTTAAACTGTAAAATCATGTCTAGAAAACGAGTGTCTAAAGTGTCCTAAATTTAACTTTTTAATAGAAGTACGAACAATCGTAAGTCGACGATAAACATCAAACAATGTCGTAAAGAAAAAGTCTTTCCTGATAAAATAAAAGTAAATAAGAGGGATAAAACTCATTCTATTGTTTGACTTAGCAAGTCAATACTTTGAATTGTCGTGGTTTATCATCTTACAGACAGAAAGAACTACGACACAACATTAACCTCTAGCATGTAAATACAAATATTAGGATAAACCTGATATGACAGGGAAAGAATTCCTGTATTTATAAATTGAGACTCCCCTTTCCCCCGGTCGACGTGTCAGGATCATGTCAAATTATAATTGAGGAAATTTGACTTTGTACACCCGACAAACAATCCAGTGTCTTCATTAAACTGTAACGTCTAAAAACACAGAACTGTAAAATCGACACCTGAACTGGACCTAATTCAAAGACCTCTTAACACCAGTATACTCTTACATATCATATGGGAATGAAGGACCTTATTCATGTGTCTAGAACTGATACAGATTTTGTACAAATTATATGTTTCAGGTTTAATTTTTATCGTGTTGTAGTAAATTAAAAAAAAGTCAAGACCCAGACTTCTTCGGGTCCTAAATAAAAATAAACGATGTTGTCTCATAGAAGTTTATTACGTAGTCGTTCCACTGTCCACTCACTGGGGCAACAGACTAACCCCTTATAATAGAGACTAGAATAAAAGTAAAATTTTACACCTACATTTAACTTCAGAACTTATTCTCACCAAACCGGAACTATTTTTATGTGTGTTAATATCAACAAGAAACATACCGTCAAAAATGACCCACAGAATACTATACAAATGATAGAGTTCACCTTCGGGTTTGTTTAAAATAAAACATCATTTTTCAGAAATAAAGGTTTTCTAACCAATTAGTCTTTTTGACATTTGGTGGATTGTGTTCTGAAACCATTCTTTCTCTAAACTGCAAAGTATATTTAAGGGGGAACGTTTGTTTTCTCTCAATTGTGAATACATTGTTCTTTGTACAATGGGTAAGAAGAAGTAATTGGTCAACGGACCAAAATTCAGAGGTTTTAAACCTAATTTTAAATGGGTTTATCCCTGGTTTGTTCTTGTACTCTATGATCCCACCGAACAACAATGAATCTTTAACGGTGAGACACCTCGAAACTAAAAGTACCCAACCCTCCTTCCTACGCAAATCTATCGATTCTCATTACAACCTTTTCGTTCGTCTAACATATAGTCCCGAAAAAGAAAACACGTTTATCTTTAATTTGGAGAATAAAGAAATATAAAACATGACGAAACATGTTCCCTCCTCTTTCGTCAAGTGAACTTCCTAATTTTTTTACAACGTTTGTTAGTCTGGGGGTCTTTCGAGTCCTTACCCTTATCACCAGGGAGGTCTTACTCCCACGTTTTCCGTATAGAGAATGACTCATACGGACTTTACCTATTGTTAACATTTTTTTTTTTTTTTTTTTTCTGGGTTGGAAGACTTGTGACTTAATCAAATTTTGTGCTTTCTGTCTGGGTTACTCAAAAAATAACTTATCAGAGAGAGCATCAATTTTGTCATGTCTAAGTTCCGACATCGTATATATATATATATTACAACACAAACCTTATAGGACTACATAAATTACGTTTAAGAATTTCATCACATAAGTTTCGTAACATACGTAGAGTAGGTACCATGTATAAACCTAATTCGTGTTATTTCTTACGGACGTTGTTCTCGTCTTGTCATTAAAATTGTCATTTACTTATTCATCTTTGACGACTACCTGAATTCAACCATTTTACAGGAAAATGTGATTAGGAACCATCAGTCAGAGGGACTTAAACCACACGAACACAAACCTTCCCCTACCTTTTGGTACTGGGAGGGATACCAACACAGTCTCCTGGTCTGGGAACCACATCTCCCGACTACATACATTCAAACTGAAGGGTGGTCTAAAAAAACGATTGAACTAAGACACTGTAAGGAAAGAGGGACCTAAATAGAACCAGAGACTTTGTGAAAAAAGGGAGATGTATATTTTAAAATACTGACATTTTTGGGAAAGTTCAAGATTCTATCATAAAAACGACTTCCTTACCGAACCACCCGACCTCTGTTTGAGCCGTCTTACAAACGTATTGACTTTTTTTCCAGAAGAACAATCTTTGACCGAACGACTAAATTTTCAGACACAACCTTCCAAATTTTTTTGAGTTCGGACCCTGACGAGAGCTCCGGTCAAAACGACGACACCAAGAATTCCTAGATCCTAGACCGAAGGATTCTCTTAATATAGGTTTTTTTTTGGGTTTTCTTCCCTTATTATTAAAGATCTGAGTCATACAAAATGGAACCCACATTCTTGACCAATATAAAAAAAATTTTTCGTCGGTAGTAAAGAAAGGAAACCTCATAGTCCTTGGTGGTCATAATCCCCAACTCTATGACCTAAGTCTTAAAGAGTCACTTTCTTCTTTTCGGTGGGTTGTAGTCACGAAGAGAAGTACAAACGGTCGACAAAAGGGGTTCTTGACGACTACTGACTCCTCTGAGTTGTTCCCTGGGATTTCAAGGTGATTTACTCCTCTCCGTTCGTTCGTCCGGTGTCCGTTCTTACTCCCCTTAGACGAGAGTGAGGGTGGGTTAGTCCTTTCAGAGGGACGACGACGCGGGACCGTGGCTGCGTGTCCCAGTCGACGCCCGTGTCGACGGAGAGGTACAACCCCTCCGGCCCCAGAGACAGGACGACGGGTCCACCTACGAGCTCTCCCTGTGCAAGACAAGTCGTGTCCACTGACTGTGATGAGTGAACACGACCTCCTCCCGGCCGATTCCTACTCCCTCGGGACGCACGGGGACGGGGCTAGGGGTGAGACACGGGTGGTTCTTCACATGTCTTCCCACCGGGATCGTAGGTGTCCTGATGACCCGTCTGGTGGGACGTCTTTACTTTTGATCACATGTGTTAAATTTGACGGAATTTGTTTGTTCGTTTGTTTGCTAGGTCGGTAACCACGGAGACCCCCAGATCTCACGTCGGGACCCTGTGCACATGGGACCAATTGTGCCTACCTGCAACGTGCGAGACTAGAGGAAGAACAGAAACGTCGACCATTTGACCCTCGAAAACTTGGAGAAGAAGTGTCAGTACATCGCAAGGACCTAGGGAGGAGGCGTGTCAAACCACGTAAGACTGGTCCGACAGGTTCCCGCGTAGGACGTCGGACTTTCGTATTCCGGACTAATCCGGTCGTCTGTACCGCTCTTGTTCCTCCGACTTGAGATCATCAGTTTGGATCCATCAACAGACCTGACGAGACGAAAACATACATTATGAAACAACTCAAGAATAATTCAATAATCTCAAGAATACTGTATACAATCGAGTATCCACTAACTGATAATTTTACCAGGTAATTATGAAACATCGAGAAGGGGTAGTTCCTCGTCTCAGAGGAGGAGATGGGGATCTTAGACCCAAACCGACATACTGAACGAAAACCGGTTACCCTGTACTCGTTCGTACCGAACTTTTTTCGGGGACCCTTGGAAAAGGTGGTGACACATTCGTTCACACCGATAGACGACCTCTCTGGTGAACCTCTCTCCGGGGTCTTTGTGTCCACTCTGGTGAGATCTGGAAGGTCGGGTGGTGGACTGTCGTCGGTGAGTCTATTCGGATTCGATTTAGGGAATCCTTAGTAGGTCGATTCAGTTAGGTTCATTGACGGGATGTCTTAGGATATTTAAAGTAAACAAAACCTCACCGAGTAATTACGTCGTTGGTCGGTTCCTCGTTCATTGGTGAAGGGAGATTACGAAACGAGAGGGTTCATGAATCGAAGGGGTCATAGTTCATTTGAGTCCATATTAACTAATAAAAAGGGTACATTTATCTGAACGGAAAGAGTTTCTTTTGAAGGGACTGGGGTTCTAATCCAATCTAGAATTAAATTTTTTTTTTTTTTTTTTGTGATACATATGATCCAACCACACTTCTACTAACACCAAAACGTAACAACTTCAAACAGTGAACTATGACCTTACGTAAGATTTATCTACACCAATACAGTATGCAGTAAAAATACGTGTAAAGAGTTGAAAAAACAAAGCGATTACTGAATAATGAACGATAACCAAAATATAAATATAATCTGATACCTTTACTATAATCCGTTTTTCGATAAGGGTCGATAACAAAGTAACAAAACGACTATAACGCGAGAACCAACCCTGGTCGAATAAGTCGTCACTTCGGGATTCACCCTAAAAAAAAAAAAAAAAATTCAAAACCTTGAGGAATTCAATATGACTTCCTCCCCCTGTGTATTCGAAAGAGGAACAGATGTCTCTTTTAAATTTGGTCAGAAACCCGAAGACAAAAACGGTGGAGGTCTGGTGAGTTGTGTCCGGATAATTTCAGTCAGACAATGAATTTTGGAAGTGGACGTCCTAGTTCAGGAGTCGTCGGTCATCTGGAAAGGACCAGACCAGGGACAGGAGGACGGAGGGGGATATGACACACAAGAAGATCTCGGGTGAATGGTGAACTTGCATAGAACAAGAACCCAAAGAGGCACGGAAACGTTATTGTTACGGACGAGGGAACTTTGTGGGAAGAAAATGATCGTCTGAGGATGTTCTGGGTATGACGAAACTGTAGAGGGACTTACGGTCGGGTGTGAAGCCCCGTCATGGACCTTTGACCAGGGGCAGGCTGAGGAGGGAGTCGACGAGTGAGGAGGCCGAGAGAGCCCGGAGGGAGGTCGCGTCCAAGACCTCCCTACCTAAAGCCTCCGTAAAGGCCTACGCCGTGAAAAAGGCGACATGTCAGAGACCCGTCCCACGCGGAGGTTTGACTCCGAGGTAGACCTAGTACGCCCAAGCTTAGTACACAGGAAAGGGTGTACTGAACAATGTAAGGCTGGTGACCCTGGTGAGGCACTCGAGTGTCAGTTACCGACCGTTCTGTGTCTACCCTTACTCACATAGAGAGCAGACTTTGTTCCAGACACATGAATTGACAAGAAACTTGTAGAGTTGTGTTCGGAGACTTTTTACGTCTCGTCCATGACAATGGGGCAAGAATACCTTCTTCTTCGACTTCGAGTGCCCTTTCTGACTGATAGGTCAGGTGTACCAACCATTCGTAACCTACGTCTTACCCCGGGGTTAACTTTGGGTGTATGGGAGAAATACTAAACTTTTCCGAAAACCTCCCTGAAATTTCTAATCGAGTCTCGTAAAACGAGAGAGATTCGAAGATCTCACAACAGTTTAATCGGAGTCCACCGTGTCTGGTCGAAAGGTGTCGGTTCCTGGGACTAAGGGACTCCCTTCCGTGTCGAGTGACCACGGTAAATGGGGACACCTGATTACGATTCCTGTGACACTGAAAACGTCATTCTCGGTCCGTCGCGGAGAACGAGAGTGTAGTAGGACCCAGAAGACCGCTAGTAGTTTTGTGTCCTCAGTCTCTGTCTTTTACGTCATCCCTTCCTGGTTCACCACAGTACCGAATAAGTCGGTCAAGAGTACTTCGGTCGTAAAGTGTGTGCACCTCCTTTCGATTGTGGAGACTCACTAAGAGTCCTACAGAAGATCCCTCCGTCTACTAAGGTTTAACGTGACAGAGACGTTTCACCCCCGGTCCGACCGACCTAGATGTCTCTTGAGTAAAACAAGTACCAGACGGGAAGAGAGGGACACCCTCGAGGTCGTCGAAAGGGTAGATGTTGTATCCCTATTGTTATAAAAAGAATTATCCAACACTCCTGACTCACTTCATTATTATGAGAGTCGGGTCAGGACCGGGTGTCACTCACAAGGTATTTACAAGAAAAAGAAGAGGGAGGTAAGTGACCCGGGACACCTATATCAAAATTCAACCATTGTCGCAGAGTGTTCTAAGGTCTCGGGGTCGAGGCTTCTCGACACCTCCGAGTGTGAAGGAACCACCCGAGTCGTGAAACATGATCAATATACCAAATTAAGAGTCTCGTCTACTCCCTCTCCCAACGATTTATTACACGACTCTAAATATGTCGGTCATTCCCTGTCTCGACCCTAGACGGGGACCCGTCCGTCGGACTCATTAACGTTCCCTCTCCTTCGTGTCTCCGACGTTCACGTAAAGTCTCCTTCGGTCTTTTTGTCTAGGATCGTTTGCTCAGACTAAAAGGTGGTGGACTTCTCTTCAAGAGACCCTTCTGATTGGTCTTTTTACCCGACAGAGGAATCTATCATTCAAGTCGACCAGTATCTCTAAACTCTTATCTACTCCCACCCATACCCCGAAAACTCCCGAGATGAACGACCGGACAGAAGTATAGTCCCTTGGTGACCAAATTACAGGTGGAAGACCAGTACCCATTTAACCAGTACCCACCCCTCCTTATCTTAAATTTTTACCTTTTTGGGTACCCAGTTTGCCCGGAGATTTAACTCCCTCCCCACCACTCACCCCTTGATGTTTTAATTCAAAATAACTTGGACACGGTAAAAAGGTAGATTCAGAGGACAAATCTGAATTCTCGTCAAACCCACAGAGTGTCTGTCATCACCCTAAGAGGTTGATCGTCAGTATGTGTCCTGGATCGTTGTACTCGTCGCACGTCCGGACCAATTCTCCTCCTCTCCACCGAGGGTCCTCGCGGTCCTGAATGCCGTAAGTCCGTCGTACGTGAAGAGGTGGACGAGGTCGAGGAGCAATGTCAGGGGCTCAAGCCGATCTCTGAACTCGTAGGCGACCGCCCAGGCGTACGGGAAGGGTGTCCAGTGCGACGTCAGCGAGGTAAGCCTGGTGTCCCTATCGTTCGTACCCTACCACAGATCTGGTTCTCGGTCCAAACGGTGACTCTTGTCCGAGGGAAACGGAAGAAACTAGACCACGGGGGGATGGGAAACAGGGGATGAGTCCGGGGAACTCATTTCACTTTGACGGATCACCCAAATCTATTGGGTTCACCGGAAATACCTCGGTCCTCACCGAGTCGTTTGGTGATTGACAAGAACAGTAAGAGGACGTAGAGGGGACCGGGTCTACCTCGAGTATTACACCGAGGCAATGTGCTTATGTGTGAAGGGGTGAACTTTGTGGGGCTCCCAGACTTGTCCCAGAGCGGTCTCTGTCTTTGTAAGGTGTACGGGGTTCTTGACGCACGATTTTCTATCCGAGTTACTACACAAAAACCTGTGAACCCACGACTTTAGGGATCGTACACACGGAGAGACATCACTACACACCCGGATATTGTAAACACACATCTCGTCTACATAACGAAATACCCTGGTGCCCGTTCAGGTCGTCTTGTTCTTCCCCTTACATGTTGGACGGATGTACATATTGGAGACCTTTTCTATGAGACCCCAGGATATTTTAGTGTCAATGTCCACTTACGACAGATCTCCGGTGGTCGAACGGCAGAGTCGTAACGAGGAAGTTTCTTCCAGTGAGAGACACCCAGACCTACTACAGGTGTGTGGGTATCGAGAGTAGAATGTCCCCTTCACGGGACGGTCCTTCCCACGGGTATAAGGGGGGACGTGGACGCGTCGGAGCTGTCACTATGGGTCACGACTCCCGGAGGCAGGAGAGGGGGTCGCGGGGGCGGGGGTGCGGGTGAGTGCCGTGAGCCCGTAGTACGTGAAGAGGCGGACTCTACAGAGTCGGAACGTGTACCTCGGCAGACGCCCCGAGTAGAACTGGTACGCTACGGCGAAGAAGTACGGGTAGGGCGTCCACCGCGACGTGAGCAGGGTGAGCGGGGTGAGCCAGCAGTCCGTCGACGACCCTCGACCCCTCAGGCCACCGCCGCACAGTCGTCGGGGTCGGGGACTCTGGGGCGCGGACAGGGTGGGGCCCTGGGGTGAGTGTCGTGAGAAGCAACTGGCACGTGAAGAGACAGAGGAGCCACCCGTCGCACGTGTGCCTCGGCAGGAGACCCTTGACGAAGTGCATAGAGAGGGCCCTGGCGTACGGCCGCGGCGTCCTCTACGACGTCCCGCTGGTCCACTAGGTGAGCCTGTACCACGTGCACCTCGGCAGACGTTGTCCCTCGCCTGTGACGTCGGCGCCGCCGTGCGTCGACCCTGAGCGCGGTGACTGACTCGATCGAGGGGGTTCCCGTCTTTAATGTGCCAGTCGACCGTACGTCCCCCTAAACCCGTTGACTCCTACCTTCGGTTTCATTTCCCGTGTATAAAAATTTGGTCCTTAACAAGAACTTTCCTTTACAGAAAGAGGTCCACGTACCTCGTGACCCCTAATGAGGAAGTGACCTGTTACATAAACTTTCTACAAATCTACCTATTCTCTCACTGTATACAGACAAGATTTCTTCCTACTCCCTATACTTCAGTAGGTAGGTAGGTAGATGAGTACAGTTAATTTTAAATGACTGACGAATCACCATACACCACTGACTTCAATTTTTCTACACATATCATACCTAAAATTAGAAGAGGTCTTTCTCTACCCGTATATTTGACCGTTATTAAGATCCATAACTTTTATACTGTCGTCTACATTCGGGTCCCTTAACCTCCCCCTCTTCGAGGAACCTCAAGACCCCACCTAAAGTGTGTCCTCCCGTGCGACCAACCCACCTCTTATAGTCATAAATTCCACTTCCCTGATCGAGAACGTTGTCGGACAGACCTCACACAACACACACCGTGACCCTCTACTTCGATCTTTCCTCCTACCCTTAGAGTCATACTCCGGTCGAACGTGTGTGGGTGTCAGTACACGTGTCCTCACTTCCGATGCACAACAATGGTTTGGATACCTGTCACAACGATCTGTCACGACCACCTTCTGTCGACCTTGGGGACAATCTGGGTCCCTCTAAGACTGTACAGGAAGTTGTTCGTACTTGGATTCCTGTAATACGACTTACTTTATTTGGTCAGTTTTTTTCCTGTTTATGATATACTAAGGTGAATAGGCTCTATGGATCTTATAAGTCAAGAAATTTTCGTCTCACTACCAACGGTCCCCGACCCCTAGTCCCCTGACCTCTCAATCACAAATTATTCAGATCAAACAAAACACTCTACCATTTCTCAAGACCTCTACCTCCCACCACTACAAACGTATTAATACACACACACACACATATGCCTTGTGGTGAGTTGACATGTTAATTTTTATCAACCATTTAAACGACGACATATGGTGGTTTATCGTTATCCGTATCGGGTCGGTAAAAGTCTTGATAGTAATGGTGGACCCTCGGTGACCTTAAGAAGGGGAGACCTCCACTACCAATTTCTGGAGTCGAGGGGTACATTCGGAGTCTGACAGGTGGGTAGGGACGGCAGAGTTGGGGTTCTTGCTCTTTCGCGGAGGTCGTAACAATCCCGTCAGTGCTGAACGTGCGACAGACACGAACGTCCCAAGTGAGGGGAGACTTTGAGGAGCAGGGCCCGTGTCTGTCGGCATTCAGTGACACGTCATATAGGTCCTCTCCAACAAATTGTGACACGGGATCCTTCTCGGTCGTTCACTTACTGGACGGTCCCCAGTCATTCCAGAGAAGTCAATAGGAGTCGAACCTTCACCAAAAGAAGGAAGACATTTGGTCGGGTCGGATGGGTAGGGAAGAATGACGGAACACGGAGACTCTGTCAATTCTAGTCTCGTGTCTCATGTCTAGACAAGTCCATTTCTCTCCTAACATGGAACCTTTCATCCGTCGACCGGAAACGTGTCGTTAGTCGTGTACAGCACCGAAGTCGGTCGTACTGTACCCACCACGTCCATACATCAAGTTCGGACTGAAAAATTTCGGACTGGAAACTGGTCAATGTTCCTTTCTTAACGACGCTAGACAGGTTTCCGGGACTGTGTTCCTTCACTCCCGAGACTGGACCCGACTCCGTCCGGCACGTACCTATTGTGTCTTAATCCCGTTCCTAGATCCAAGTCAGAACCGGTTGGAAAAGTGGACGAAGAATCTTTAACCTCCATTCCGGGTCTTTATCCGTCGAACGATGGACATTAAACAGTACGATCGAGAAACTATTGAACACAGACAAAAGAACGTACCGACCCCCACCAGTCAGTTAGAGTTCTTAAGAAAACTACAGTACTCTGTAGACACAAGTGTCGGGAGTTCTGTGACAACCTCTACTCCCAGCGGGATCCGTCCGTCAGGGTGACTGTACAGGTCAGTCCCAGGATCACAAGTAGTGCCCGTGACGGTCTGGTCCACCCTCTCCGGCCGTACCAGTCCATCCTGGGGGGAAGGACTGGACGACAGTCGGTCGAAGACCACCCCACGGAGGAGTGGAAGCAGTGACGTCGGCCCCGGGTACGTCCCGACCTTCAGGACCCACAGCCCCGTCCCCTGCGACTCCAGGTCGACACGGAAGTCGTACGCGACGGCGTAGGAGAACGGAAACAGCGTCCACCTCCTCGACGTCCGCCTGGTGCCCCTGGTCAACCTCATCTACGTCCAAAGCCCCCACAGTAGACCCTTCTCATACACTCTACAAAAGGGACCCTCGGATACCCTCGACACTGACCGGGAGGGGGACCTGTCCAAGTGCACCCCTGTTCTTTTAGGGGCGACCGACTGGTCGGAACCCTCCACCCTATGAGGACGCTACGTTCGTCGGTAAGTGAAGGGAAGTTTTTGTTATGAAACCGTAGGGTGATTTTGTTTGACTTCATTGGAGTATCATTCCTCTCTCAGAGGATGACAGGGAAGAGTTGTGGACTTACGGTCGGGAGTGAAACCGTCTGTCGCAAAGGTGTGCCCACGGCCGTATAGCACCCCGTTACACCCCTTCGCATCCGAAAAAGACACAACAACGAGTGGAAGGGTCCTAGGGTGTGTCTCACAGTACTATTCGTATTCCACCGGTCACAAGTGACTCGTGAATGATACACGGTCGTACTAAGATTCTTGAAATAGGTAGGGTAGTCAACACCATTCCTGGTGTTGAGGGATCCTCCGTCCGAGACAATAATAGGTAGAATGTCAACTCCTTTACACCGCTCCACCCGAAGAACGGGTCCCGGGTCCGTCCTCTCGGGTCGAGTAAGTCGAGGTCTACGACACTCTATGGGACTCGACTTCGGTCCCGAGACGGTGACGGAGGACTGAGATCCCGGACCCGACTGAAGGGAACGACGTCTTCACTAACGTGGGTGAGGACGGAGTGTCCGATCACACGCTTAGGATCGCCTCTCAGTAGCCTCAGGGTACCTCGGCTACCCCTACGGTAAATGTACTGCGAAATTTCCGGACTATGACAACTTATGTGTAAGGTCACAGTTCGGAAGTGGTAAAGGGACTGTGAACCACGGATCGGAACCGGAATGAAGCTAATAGAGGGTTCGTTTTTAGACAGAATTTTGTCCCTAGTAGTTCAGTTTCCCAAGACGACACCGAAAATTTTGTACAATCGTTTAACGAAAGGGGTTTCCATCAAATAGAAAATAAGGGTTACATACAACGGTGGACGTTATTTCCCTCCGTCGAATGGAAGTAGAAAGAGAAGACCTCGGTCCAGGCGATGTTATAGTAGCTGTAACAGCCCGTGTTATAACGTGACAAGGGGGACGTTTTCCTTAAAATCAACCTCCCGGGAGTAATCTCTCACCTGACATGTCCTCTTTCTACTCCCCCCTATATTTTAACTTACGGGTGGGACACGTGCGTGGGATCCGACACCGTCTCAGCACCCGGTTGAAAATGTTAGTCTGACTTTCTTCTTTACCGTCATTTCGGCGGTGAAGGGTGAAGGAGTGGGCACCGACACACGACACGAATCAGCGAGTCAGCACAGACTGAGACGCTGGGAAACCCAATATCGGGTGGTCCGAGGAGACAGGTGCCCCTAAGAGGTCCGTTTTTTGTGACCTTACCCAACGGCACGGGAGGAGGTCCCCTTAGAAGAGTTGGGTTCCTAGCTTGGGTGCGGAGGGCGTAACGTCCGCCTAAGAAATGCCTGACTCGGTGGCCCCTTCGGGTACCGTCTGTAATCATTAGCTAACACCGTGAATGGTACTTCAGATCAATGGACCTCGTTTAGTAAACCAACTCGTAGTGTAGTAAGGAGGTACAAGTAAAACGAATAAAGATAGTATCCCTATTAACACAGATCTTTGAGACTCTCCGGGGTCTTAAGGTGTAGGATTTATATGGTCCCTAGGGTACTAAGATCTCGTCTTTCCCCAGGTCAGAGGACTACCCTTCCCAGACACGGTCCCACTCGACATTGGGTCATGGAAGGCTCGTTAAGAGAGCTACTGTTGAGACCGATGAACTCACTACCTAGGTGGGAGACCTAGTATTTTTCCTGAAACTCCTACCAGGTCTGACCAGTCCCCAGCCTAAAAGAGGACCCCTTAACATCCGAACAACCCACTGACGCTACCTTTTTTATGTGTCTATGTCTCACCCTTTAATTGTTAAACTATATACTAGTCTTGGTTTTGGAACTGTCCTTGAATTGTTCATGTTGACAATAAATATCTTAAACCAAGTACGACACACAATACGTACCTATAAACATCCAGATATGAAAGTTTAAGACACTTGTGTCATCCTAATTAGGATCTACTTCTACGGTTCAAACTCTCTCGGTAAAGGTCGATCCTATATCGACTTGGTCCAACCGGACTTAGGTCTCAAGAAGGATGATCTGGTCCGCAACCACTTACAAACAGACGTCTCCCAGTCCACCATTCATAAAATCCGAAGTGCCCAGTGCGGCACAGACAACGTTCCTCAGTTGAGTCAACAACATCACTCTTTCGTCGGGTCCGTTGTACCCAGCTTTACACACTCCGGCCTAAGGTTTCGAGGTCCAAACCAAGGTTTGGTGTCAAATGGTTGTAGACAAGATCTAACAAGATGGGGATCAAAAGACTACCGAGGTCTAAAACTACGTCAACCACAGGACCGGTATAGACTTTTTATAACTGTTAGTGCCTTCTTAGGTTTGAGGAGTCGGACCGGCAGACCTTCGGAACCCTTAGACCAGGTCGAATTGCTTGTAGTAGAAGGAAGACAAGGGAGAAGAGAGAGAGAGAGTCGGAGACACGGCAAGGAAGCGAATAGAGACTTGGAGAGAAATCGTCTGGGGGACGGGCACGAGAGGACTGGCAGACCTGTCCGTGAGGGGTCTCGGGGACAGTGTGTCGAACACTCATGCACTACTACCCTGGGACGCCCCGAGGGGACGACCTGACGCTCAAGTAGACCGAGTCTCGGACTCGGTCGGAGTGGGGGCTCCGGTCCCGGGGGTCTTGTCCGGGCCCGTCCCTCCGGACGGTGAGTGGTGATGTCTGTACGTGTGTGGAGCATCCAGTGGGGCGACAGCCACGGGCGTAGGGTCCCTTAGTCCAGGACGTGGTGGAAGACCTGGGTCGGTGTGAGAAACCACGTGTCTAGGAGACGCCTGTCCGGGTGCAAGGTCAGCCCCGACCCCGGGTAGTACCAGTCCTTCCTGTAGTTCACCGCGCAGGACAGGTGACTTTTAAGTCGACTCCCACGACGAGAGGACCTTTGTTTATGCCTCTGGTAGTGAAAACCCCGGGACCCCCACGTACGAGACTCCCCGGAGACCCGTCTGTTACCGATTTCCTACTCTCCCTCTCTCTCTTCCCCTGAGAACCAGAGGTGGAAACCGGTACCGACCAAAGAGAGAGGGTCGGGTAGGTAACCGGTACGAACCTCCCTCGGTATACGACGGCGGGATAGGTCAAAATTACACAGAAGTCGTGAATTGATGACAATATAAAGGAATAATTTGACAAATAACTGACAGTAAGGAAAAACCTCATATTCGAGACCCTATCGTCCCTAAGACAGAAAGACCGAAATAAAGGTCACGGACCGTGTCACATCCACGAGTTGGTTACAATGACTTATTTGTTTACTTGTTTAAGATAGTCGACGCACACGAGGGTCGACGCGACCTACACTCTACTTGCACTGTCTATTTTGGACGTATTACCACGGGGTTCGGTAAGGGAAATGTAAGAGTCACTACGGAGTCTCGCCTGTACCCCATTCCTAACAACTGAGGTTGGATACCTACCCTCTCGACTCCGAGTCTCCCAAGACAATACACTGGACAGGTTTCAGCGTTTCACCGTCTTGCCTCTGGTATTGGATTCAGTCAGAGTCAAGCGCCAGGCACAAGAAAAGTAGTAGTCAAAGATTCAAGGGAGGTGAAAGTGAGAGATCTCGATGTAACACGATAGTCCCCCTGTAGAGGAGTCGGACGACGGAGTAACGGGAGGTCTCCGACGAATCTCGTCCCGCGACGGGACCGTGGTCTCGAGTGGGTAGTGGAGTGTCGACCAGGGGTCCGGCAAAGGAGGTCACCCACTCGTTCCTGGGTCAATATCTCGGTTTCTGGAAACCGACTGCTGGGGGGTCGATACTCTCCGTCAAGAAGCTGGTGGTAGGGGAGTACAAGGGTTCTTCCCCAGGATCCTCACCGGTCTCGACCTACTCTGGTTCTTCGCACCACCCTCTCGACACGAGCGAGGCGTGTGTGAGCCACCGTGTTGACGTGATGAAATAAAAGGGGAGTACTGTGAGGACACCCCAACCTTAAATAATAGAGTAAAACATCTTTTCTTTCGTATGTCTTCAATTACTCAAGTCTCTGCGTCGACCACTCCGGCACCACACTTCCGTCGAGACGGACTGAGAGGGATCGGAGGGTCCGACGACTAGTACCCCTTAGGAACCGACCCCTGGTCGAGCAGATAAGCCAGATCGACCGTCGAGAAACACCGTAGGGAGACGACGACACAAACCCTGGTCGACACAGACCGACGAGAGTGGACCGGGGACTTTCGTTACTGAGGTCCGGACCGACCCGAACCACCTTGACCCAGGGAACCCGTCCGGTCTACCCTAGTCTGGTACTCGTCTCGTCCGTCCTCTGGACCCACGTGTGGGATGTGGTGGAGAATCTCGACACGTAGGAACTTTACTGGTTTGGAAAGATACGGAGTCACAGGGTTAGACATCTTACCCCTAGGGGGGATTGTAGATGGAGTTTCCCAATAACACTCACAACTTACTCTTGAGTGTAGGCCAGGAATCGAGTCACGGACCGTGGACCGTTTTACAATGACTCACTTCGTCGTAACTTCCCAGTCTACCTCTAGTCTTTTATCTCCGGTCCCCTCCCTCCGGAAGGACTTACGTGAAGTGTAAAATCGGACTACGGTCAGATCCAACTCCCCTCCGTGGGCTCACCTCCTTCTTGGACCAGAATCGGACCGAAACCGTAGTCCAGGGTGCACGGGAACGGAGACGACCCTTTCGAGGGAGGAGCCACCTCCTCCTGGAGGAGGAGTCTCACACCGGACCCTGGTCGTCGCAGCCGCAACCTTGAACAACCTTTACGTTGATTGACCCGGAGTGGGGTCTAAATGAATCTCCGAGACCCCTCCCCCTCCCATCCTGGGTCGCAACACAAAATTATCAGGAGAGTTACTGAGATTATACGGAGCCTAGACTCTGAGCGGCCAGACGAGTGGAGGGTCCGGAGTCCAAGACTCGGTGGAGAAGGCCCTCGACAAGACTAGGGGACGTGACTCCGGCCATGGGAACCAGACATAAAGGTGTGAGACACACCCAGAGTCGACACGGGAAACCAACACTCGGACAGGCGTGACAAACGAGTGGGGGTACTCTGATCCTCGGGGACGTCCGTCCTTAGGGTCACGGTCCACAGGTCACCCGGTCGACTTGTCCACCTACACACTACTACTCGAGGTGATGAATGATCCAATCGAGTGTGTGAGAAGGTCGGAACCAATGGAGTACACTGTAGTGGGTGGACGGTGGAGTTTCCTCTGCGATACAATCCTTCGGAAATATCTGACGACTTCCGGGGTGAACCTCTTCCGTTACCGTCGGGTGAGGTGATGAGAACGGACCTTTTAGGGTACCTACCTCCTCGGACCGCCCGACGTCAGGTATCCCAGCGATGCTCAACCTGTGCTGACTCACTGAAGTGAAAGTGAAAAGTGAAAGTACGTAACCTCTTCCTTTACCGTTGGGTGAGGTCACAAGAACGGACCTCTTAGGGTCCCTACCCCCTCGGACCACCCGACGGTAGATACCCCAGTGTGTCTCAGTCTGTGCTGGCTTCACTGAATCGTCGTCGTCTTCCGGGGTGAATGTATCGGACGATCAATCCGTGTTTAACGCCCTGGAGCAAGGGAAAAGGGTACGTACGTAAAAGACCGTACATCCAGTGACTAAACTCGTCGAAGAAACTTCTGAACCATAAATGTTCTTAACGTCAGTCCCCTCCACACCATAACGAGTGAATCCCCAATTTTCGTGTACCAGACCCCAGACGGACCGTCTCTCGTACCCGTACACCCGTCTCACCCTGACGAACCTAGAACTGGGGAGCCCTCAGGTCGTCACGGAGTCTCCTTCCGAGGAGAAGGTAAAAGTATCATCGGTTGGTGATGTGGACAATGGAAGGGTAGAGGGACTCGTACACTAACACCTAGTCCACTAAGAAAGTACAGGACATGGGGTACCTACTGCGATGTAGTACTGTCGGGTTCTCCTGGTTTTGTCGAGACGGGTCTTTAGGTTTCCACCTCTTTGGTTTGGTCGTGTTTGGTTTGGAGTGGACTGTGTGGTGGGACTATGAGACGGGTCGACTTCCTACATTGGTAGACTCTTGTAAGAGACAACATGTTCCACATATGTTTAGTAAAAGACGATCACGTAAAACCGGTCTAGACATGGACTCACTCCATAGGAGGTCCGGAACCATTCAAAGTTCCCTATCCTTCAAGACCCCGTTGGTAAGGGACGTGCTTTGTGGGCCATTATACCATTAACTCATTATACCATTTAAACTTACAGATTTTCAGACCCTTACCAAAGGATTATAAAAGTCAGTGTAGAACGAATGTACTGTACGAGACCTCCTTTACAAAGGACAGAGTTTAACGAATCCTGGGGACCACATGGACGGGTCTCGTACAACTTGAGTGAGAAAGGAACCTCAAAGAAGAAATTAAAGAGAGACAGGTTTTCTCATTCCTGGTAAAAAACAGGACAAATATCGACATAGGGTCCCCGACCAGATCTTGAGTCGTACATCATCCAAGAGGAGTTTACCAAAAACTTTATTTACTCAATTAGATCCTTTACTTATATCTCGAGAACGTGAACGAAACCGGAAGTCCAGATTAAAATTTTAATGGAGTTTCATAAATAATGAAAATATTAATTTTTACGACAAATTTTATTCCTTTACTATTTTTTATATACACTTAAAAGAAATCCTTTACAATCTATACTAGCCTTAAGAAATTAAGTATTATTTTTAAGAATAAGTAGAAAAGAATATAAGGTACAGAAAGGTATGTACTTTCACTTTCACTTCAACGAATCAGCACAGGCTGAGAAACACTGGGGCACCTGACATCGGGTGGTCCGAGGAGGCAGGTACCCTAAGAGGTCCGTTCTTATGACCTCACCCCACGGTAAAGGAAGAGGTCCCCTAGTAGGACTGGGTCCCTAACTTGGGTCCAGAGGACGTAACGTCCGTCTGCGAAATTGGAGACTCGGTGGTCCCTTCGGGATGTATCACAAAACAATTAAACTAGAATAAAAAAGAAGGACCCTAAATGTAAAAATAGTGAAAAGACCGTTTCTCTCAACAGGACCGGTATGACACATAGTCTTATATAATATTTCGTACTATTAATTTTACCACATTATAAGTCCTATTCTTTCTGAAGGGACCACCAGGTCACCAATTCTTAGACGGACGGTCACATTCCCCGCGTTCAAGTCAGAGACAAGACCCTTCTAAGGAGTACGGACACACGGCGTTGATGTCTCGGACGCCTGGGCTCTCGGACAAGAGGCATTGTTCTCTTCGGGGGCGTCACTCTTCGGACGCGCGACGCGTGTCTCTTTCGGACGTACGTCGCTGTTTCTGTGTCACGTCGGTTTTTATTTGTTTACTTTAGATTTATCTTTTATCTTTTTGTTTCTACATTTAGTCACCGGGTCTCACTTCTCGGGTCTTAGAAATCTATTCCTGAGACTCCCTCTCCTTTCTAGCACGTCGTTCACCCCAACCCTATTACATTAACGTCAAATTTTTATATATCCTCAGTGTAGATTATAGTGTGTGCAGTTTAAGGGGGTTAGTTGTTTTTGAGTCCCGATTCATCTTTTGTTGGTCTAGTATCCTTTCTTCAGTTCACAAGACTAGACAATCTCTTTGTAATTAAAAAAGTCGAAACTTTGATATTTTCGTTAGTGTTTTATTAACTTATTAAATGGTTGGTTTTTGTAGACGTATTACCTTTGTTGTTGCAACTTTATCTTGCCTTCTTACTACACGACCGTTTTTCACAGAGGGAGATCACACTGACTGTTTATAATTATAGATATCACGCCTATCTGAGGGGTCCACCGCGTCACCATTTCTTAGACGGACGGTTACGTCCTCTACACCCAAACTAGGGACCCAACCCTTCCGCGGGACCTGTCCCCTTACCGTTGGGTAAGGTCACAAGAACGGACCTCTCAGGGTACCTGTCTCCTCGGACCACCCGATGTCAGAGACCCCAGCGTGTCTCAGTCTGTCCCGACCCGGTGACTCGTACTCGTGTCGTAGATGTCTCGATCAGATTTAGACGTTTTCGTTTTGGACTACTAAGACTATCACTTGCTTTCAATATGTGCCTATTAAGTACGGTCTTTTTACTTTTGTTTTACTTTCGTACCTCTATGCAAAACAGAAAAATGTAAGTCTCTCCGTCGCACCACACACACACCCCCCCACCTGTTTCCCCTGACCTTCTTTGGCGACCTTCACCGTCGTCGAAACTGAAGTGGAGGGAAACGTCAATGATTAGACGTTTTACCCGCGTAGGAGTCTGGGTGGGGTCCCGAAAATCACTCCTTTGACGAATAGTAGTACGGACCGTAATATGATACTGAACCATTTACACCTAAAGGAAGAGTAAACCGAAAAGATTTGTTTTGAAAGATTTTGTGCTGCTTTCTTTTCTCCGTTAATTCCTAACAATACCAGAAAGATATGGTTAGATCTGAATGATATGGTTAGATTCAATGTCTAGACATAGTCAATCTGAGAGCGACTTCTTAACTACGAAAGCTTGACACCACGACCTCTTCTGAGAACTCTTCAGGGAACCTAACGTTCCTCTTGTTTGGTCAGTTAGGATTTCCTTTAGTTGGAACTTATAAGTAACCTTCCTAACAACGACTTCGACTTCGAAGCTATGAACCGGTGGACTACGTTTCTCGACTGAATAACCTTTTCTGGCACTACGATCCTTTTTGACTTCCGTTTTCCTCTTGCCTCGCCGTCTCGTACTCTATCAATCGTAGTGGTTGAGTTACCTGTACTTAAACGTGTTTGAGGTCCTCTATCACTTCCTGTCTCCTAGGACCCCACGACGTCAGGTACCCCAGCGTCTCAGCCTGGTCTGAATCGCTGACTTGTTGTTGGCAATCACTCTGAGTTCAGCGTAAAACAGGGAAGACAAGTAAAGTTTATTAGAGGTTATGTCTCGAAAGTTTCAACGTCTTTGAGTTAGAACTGTGATCCACCGCGGTCTCAGTGAGTGATTCAACTTCAAGACACACCCACCTCTTTACAAAGGGACTTCAAAGATGGGACCTTTTGACATATATTGGACCTCCGTAGGTCCCGAGGTCCAGGTAGACCGGGTAAATCTAGATGACAACCGAAGAGTCCAAGTTGCGGTCAGAAAAAAAATGTTAGGACTCCTTTAATCACCTGAACCCACCCAAGAGGTCCTCTGACCTCCCGAGACTTTGAAGGTCGGGACTAAACTCTCCCTCTCTACGCAGACCGGGGGACCCTTGGTACTGACTGTGCTCATTCCCTCGTGTCTGGGAGGTCTCTGTACTAAAAACCTTTCCCACTACTGATACAGAGATAAATTGGAGAATAAAAAGAGCGTTTGTTTAGACTGATTTGTGTACAATTAATTTGTCTTACCGACCCTTATTAATTCCCCTACTAAATGTCCTATATACTATTCTTTCCCTTATTTTTAATAAAAATTTTCTAAGTCATTAAGGATTGTCTGATGTGACCTTCTTGACCCACCACTTTTAAGTCGTGACTAAACATCCTTTCGACCCGTAAAAGATGAGACCAGGACCTCCTTGGGTACTTCCTACGCGCAAAACGAGTCTTAAAAAGAAAGACCAGAGATGGACACGAGACCCGACAACCTCGCCGTCGACCCAAATAACTCGATTTGTTCAGTCGTCGATTAAACAAGTAAGTACCGACAGGAAACTCTTCACCAGGACCCCTATTTCTACTTCTAGTAACCTTTTGTTCAGTCAAAACGGCCCGTCCTGGAGTGTTTCATCCAGTCGGACCGAAAGGTGACCGGGCTCCCTCCGACCTTAGGGTAATTGGAGTTAGCTCGTCCGAGTGTTCCTCCCCGTCCCGACAAAGACGTTTCGTTTTGAACCGACGTACATCCGAAGGATTAAACTGAAGGATTACTCTAAACCTTCTCCTTTCCCCTCTGACCCCATACCCTTTTGGTTTCCTTTTAAGGAAAGGGAATTCGACCATCGTGCTCCCGTCTTCTAAACCCTCAAACCCTTTAGCCGCAAACGGTACCTAGTTAGGACAAAGTGTTCCCAGGGTCCTTCAGACTCCCCACCCACTTCCCACTCTTCCACGGGGGTTTATAAAAAAAGTTCAAAAGTTATTCAGAGGAGATAGAATTTTTTCTTTTTTCTTTTTTCGAGGTAGCTAAGAAAGTAAGAGGACCTAGAGGACGGGTCAGAGAGAAGAAAGTGTCGTTTGAAGCGTCTTCTCGACAGACGTGAATGATTAAGGTATTGGAGTGGAAGACAAGTGTAAAGTGGGACAAGGTCCGACACAGGGGAGAGGGGTAATGAGTCGTCTTTCCTAAGGGTCATTCCAGTGACTACTACAACTATTTAGGTTACCCGTAACACGTCGAGGTTGGAAGAAACTAGGGAATCGATGTGACCTGTGTCGACCAGTGAGAGAGAGAGAGAAAAAAAAAAGAAACGAACCGGTGTGACGTTCCGAACGTTCTAGAATCAAGGGGTTGGTCTCCTACTTGGGAGCGGGAACCGTCACTTTTGCATCTCAGGATTGGTGACCTGGTGACCCCTGAAGGGGCGACAGAGACACTTACGAAAGAAAGGAGCCAAAGGGACTAGGACTCGAAGGAAGGGATTAGAGGAACGATGAGACAAAAACGAAGGAAACGTCCGTTCAGGAGGAGTCGTAATTTACAATCTCGAGGGAGCCCTGAGGTAAGGTTCGGGACCTGAGAGTAAGAGACCGAGAGAGACAGTAGGTGCAGGAACCACAACTAACAAAGGGTGCGGAACCACTGGGAGTTAAAATATAGAGTCACGTCTTAAGAGGGGGACTACAGAATATCAATTGGCACAAGAATTGTGGAGGTTACAGACCTATGAGACTACAAGTTCGGTACCCCCTGTGTCTATGGTTCGGGCGTAAGGGGCTCCTCACCTTTATGAACTATGAGATGGGTGCCCGTCACCCGTCACGTGGAGTGGATTCTCCGTCATGGCTGAACATACTGTACTGACCGTACACCACCGGTTATCCATCCACCGAGGTTCATGTTCCGGTCCTACCCCCGACCTGTCCCACAACGATGAATGTGCAACTCTCCGACGGTCCGACCGGTGACTCGAAACCGAAACTACTGCCACTCCTGGAGCAGCGAGACATTTCTTCCTAGTGTCCATAAATCACTCCTCTCGACCCGAGTCCCTCGTTCTGCCGAAACTGTACCACTGTAACAGGTGGGGTGTGGGAATGGACGACGTCTCCGAGATGGATGGGTCCATACCTCTGTCGGACGGGGTCCCACCCCCGTGGGACCTCAGAGCCGTCAGGACGCTCCTCCCCGACACAGGTCCCATGGACCACACACGACTTGTGGTTGCCCGGGTGACTCGGTGTGGACTCCAAAGGTAGAGTCTGGGAAGGGGAACCCTCGGTCCGAGACTGGACGGGAGACCACCCCTACCGGCCTGACACAGGTTTGACCTCCCGTCGGGTACGAGAGCCGCAGGTCCGTGACCGCCCAGACGAGGTCGGTGTGGATTGGGGCTCCTCGCAGTGGGGGTACCGGAGGGGACGGCAGCTCTGATGTGTGTGACCTAGTCCGAGGGAACCTGTTCCTCCCGTTTCTCTTCGGACTCGGGGTGCGAGGACCCGGTAAGTACAATAGGACGAGATAAAACGAAACCCGTTACAGATCCCGTGGGAATTTCGAACTCTTGGATTCTCTTAAAAAACTTCTTCTTAGATTATTAATTGTAACCCTTCCTCTCGGAATTAGTGGTTGTACTCCCTCTTTTTAGTCTTACAACAATTAGAACGAAGTGAAGCTCCAACCAAACCCTAAAATAAGAGTTATTGTGTAACCCCGACTCCCAAAGGTATACGAAAAGTTTCACATTCGAAGGTGTCCACGGGTTCAAGTCGAGACCACCCCCAAAGGAGTCTCGTCTAAGTCGACTAGGGTCTCGGACGGAAGGGGACCGGACCCAGGTCGTCACCAGTCTGTCGTGAGAAGTACGAGGTGTCCTTTCGGGTCTTACAGTAGCCGTCCCCGTCCTTCTCGAAACGACGACTGACTTGCCAGAGACTCAAAGTCATCCCGCCTCTGACCGACGGGACCGGGTGTCGAGACGGAGTCAGGAACCTCAATAAGGACCGTCATCCATGGATCGTGTATAAACCCTACTTAACCACTTGAAGAGGAATCAACAACCCATGGAACGGGTCTTTTAGGGTGTCGGGACTCCCTTGATATATGTTACTCCTCCAGTCTCCACGGAGGTCCGAGTCCGGGTTTCTAATATTTGTCGGAGACCAAACCTCGTGGATCAGATATCGGTCCCTTCCTACCTCCTCACCCTCTATGGAATCTCCCCTGTCATTGAGTCGAACCGAACCCGTAGGTGACCCACCCACTCCGGAGGTCCCATGGGGGAGAGGGGTCTTCGAGCTTCGGATGAGGCTCGAGTTCGAAGGGAGCACCCCCCAGGGGGGAAAAACAGTTTTCTTTGTGAGACACTTATGTATTTGTACGGGTGTGAGTGTCCAGACGGTCCTCTCGTAAAGGTTCAAGGTTGTCTCACACACTGTGAAGAGGACCCTCTAACAAAGTAAACAACTGTGACATAGGGAGTGAGTGAGGATTCTGTGTATACGACTCACTAGTTCCCTTTGACGGGCTGTACTTCAGTGCACACTCTCCACTGGACAGAGGACTTCCGGGTTCGACCTGGGGCACCAACTCCAAAGGACACGAGTCGAGTATGCACAGGGTGTGACTTAAGAAATCGACGACGGTCTTATGCCGACAAAGAGGTCGTCGGGGTGACTCGTGTAGGGGTCGACGGACGTCGAGAGGTGGAGAGTGGGGGAAGTGTCGACGGTCCGAGGTTCTAGGTGACACAGGTGTCGGAATCGTAGAGAATCCAGGAAGGTACCAGAGGAGTGACCAACAGGACCGAGGTCGCAGAAGAATGAAAAGGGGTCTGGTAGGAGGTGTAACCCCGTCTTGACTGGTGTAAGTGACGGACGGATTTGGGATGTTGTCGAGGGGTATTTAAGGTACGACTGAAGGAAAAAAAAAAAAAAAGTTTCATCCTTAAGGAAATAAGGAGTAGTTTTGTCAGATTGTCGTTTACATCTAACATACGAAAATAAAAATGTAAATTCAATAGGAAAGAACCTATATAGAAAGTAGTCCTGAAACGGCGTAAATTTGGAACAGGAAGATCGCTCTCCCATTTTAACATACACTTAGAATAAGTCTCTTGAGCCGACGAACATCGTCTGGTTTTCTCGTACCTTGAATCCGTCTTCTCACCTCTCGAAAAGGTGTTTGTGTAAATTTGAAGAAGGGTCATATTTTTGTAGGCAACAACGAAAATCTCTATTAAAATGTTTAGTCTTCCAGAATGTCCTATCAGGTCGACTTCACAGTCGCTCATAAAATTCATTTAGGGTTACTGGACTTTAAGTTCAGGTTTGATCTATAAATCGCAAAAGAAATAACGTTTATACTTCAGAAATTGAACTCCATGTCTCAGAAGATCTTAGACGTATTCCGTGTCCCTATAGTCACCGCCACTGTATTTGACATCCTCGTGGGTCCTTTAACTTGGGTCCTGGGAGGTAGTAGGACCGTGTCTAAAGTCGAGGATGACGGTTGACACTGGTCGGGGGAAGGTTCCACAGACGAGAAGTGCTGCAACCAAAGATAACAAAGTCACAGGTAACCAGACTACCAGACGTTTACATAGTCGAGTATAAGTTCAGGGAGAAATCTATCGTAACGACTCGAAGATTCGTCACCGACTGTCCAGAACTTACTCTTTGATACCAACGTGCACATGGGACGGAAAGATCAAACCGAAAAGGATATCCCTAGTCTATTAGAAAACGGACTCGAGGACCCCTTCAAGTTTTCCTTGAAATATATAGTCAAGTGGAGATCGTGGTGGTGACCTGAATGGGACTTACCGTCTAAAAAAAAAAAAAAAACTTACCTTCTAAATTATTCAGGAAAACGCAGGAGACTTAAGGTCCCTGACTGGTGGAAATTCGGACCCTTCACGAGTATAGTCCGTCGTTTCGTGACACTCATAACCCGTCGATGCGAACGACCCCGTGGTGACCCGAGGGACTTCTGATTCCCGTGGCCGACTTCCGGAGGACTGCACATTATCCAGAACCATCGACTCAAATATTCGACCATTTACCGAACGTATTTTCCCGTATTTAAGTGTTTACCCGGAATTGGGTCGGTCTTGACGTGGATGTCGTTAAGGTCGTTTTGGGCTGAGACTATGCCCTCATAGATACCAGGAGAATAGAGGTATAAAAAAGGTGTCCGGAACTGATTGGGGTAGCATGTCCCGTTGAAGAAGGGGTTCATCTTTATGGAAGGGTCGAGAAAGGTAGAGGAGGAGGTATAGAACTAAACGTCGGAGTACTTGACAGTGGACGTCACACCGGCCACACGAGACCCCCTTGGGGAGGAATCGTCTGGTCTCTGGACGAGTTCCTCAGACGTGTGGTTGGGTCGTTGGTACCGGTAGGACTGGTACAGGAGATGGACGACGGCTTAGGTGTCGCTAAAGAATTAAGGGTTCAAAACGGATGTACCGGACGTAGTAGGTCGAAAAAAGAAACTAAAAATTAAAGTCTTATTATGTGTGAAAAACACCCTTTTAAATCGTAGTGTCTTCGTGTCACATTTACGACTCGTGAGGTGAGATCGTAGATAGGACGGAAGACGGTGGAGGGAGAGGTCTTACAATGTCACACCATGTATAGTCGGGTCTAGAAAATGATATGAATCCATGTTGCACGCACGCACGTACACACACACACACACACACACGTATTTGTAATCTATGTAGGAAAGGGTGTTTTTGACGTAGTATAACTTTAGAGTAAGACGTGGTACTAAAAATGTGAAAGGGGAATGATAGTATAGTACTTTTTGAAAGGAAGAACCATGGATACCGTAGACTCGAAAGGAAAACAACTAAAACTCTCGTAAACTCTAGGAGTTTAATCCCATTCGGTCCAGTTCTGATTCTTTTTTCTTTAGGTTCGTGCTCTAGGTTCAATACTCTATGACAGACTACTCTCAGGAAAACGGGAACTTCTTTATGAAATGATTTTTTTCATCCCTGAAAGGACCACCACGTCACCCATTCTTAGACGGACGGTCACGTCCCTGAACCCAAACTAGGGACTAGACCCTTCTGGGGTGTACGACGCCTCGTTGATTCGGGTACGACATGCTGACGATTCGGACGCACAAGATCTCGGTGGTCGATGGTGTCGACTTCGGGAGTGAGGACATCGGACGCGAGACGGTGTTCTTCGGTGGTGTCACTCTTCGGACGCGCGACGTCGCTACTCATCGGGAGCTCGGGGTGTTGATCTCTTTCGGGTGTACGTCATTCCTTCTGGGTCTCGTTGGTTTATTTATTTTTGTTATTATGAAAATTTTTCAGTTACACCCACCTCAATTCCCTCGTGATCCAATCGACCGACCGGGACGTCTGTATGGAACATAATGTTACTTTGGAATCAACAGTTCAACGTTGATTACTGTGGAACTAAAACGGAAGCATCATATGTTGAGTCCTTAACAACTCCGAGAGGTACTCACAAACAAATACCATGACCGTAAGGTAGACATAGAAATCTCGGTGTCTCCGAGGTTCCTACCAGCAGGTACACACGTCCGGAATCTTGTCGAAGAAGGACAGGCAACAAAGTAGAACACCAATGTATGGAAGACGTACTAACTAACACAATAGGTTTCTTTATTCTCGTGTCCTTGGTAAACCTTTTTACATAAACTCTTTGATTTGTAAAAAGAAAGAAAAAATTTTTTTTTAAATAAAGTAAATAAATAAAACGACGTGGACCAGAATCAACACCGTATACTCTAGATAAAGGGACTGGTCCCGAGCTTGGACCCGAGGGACGTAGTCCTCACGTCTCAGAATCGACGACCCGGTGGTGCCTTCAGGAATTTATAAAAAGAATTTCATCTTGGTTTCGAGAAGTCCTAACCTCTCTCAGACCGGAGAAGTGTCGGTTTAGGTTCACGACACCTATGAATCATTTAGCCATCTTTTCGTTTCGGTGTAGTAAAAAAAAAAAAAAACTACATACACATCTTAAGATATCGTACCTACAAGAGAATAAATTGACCGTAATAACCACCTATAAACAAAGATATGTACTACGAGATGACTTGTGAACACTTACATAAAGAAAGAAATATACAGTATTTGAAGGTTCTTACTAGGTTGTTGCCTCGTTTATCTGTTAAAACCACCGTGGATGGTTTGACAGGAGGTTTACAGACATGGTTGGCTATGAAGAAGTTCATATAGACACACGGTTACAAAAATGTTGAAACCCGTGTGACCTATGATAGTTAGAAAAAGTAGAAATGATTAGGTCGTCCGTCCTTTCATCGCACCAACACCTGTATTCGGGATCAATAATATGGACTTAAGTTTGGGACTGCCGTGGTACTGATCGAGACACAGGAAATCACTCTGACTAAAGGAAATCGAGAGAGTAGAGACTTTACAACTCAATTTTTCACATAGATGGCGTATCACAATAATACCCCTGTTTTACTGGATTAAGTTCATTACACGATTAGGATACGGACATAATCGTAGTTATGATCAACGATAAGAATAAGAAAGAAATAAATCTATTTTTTTATAAATAAAAATAAATAAACCGACGTGACCCAGAATCAACGTTGTACGTCCTAGATCAAGGGACTAGTCCCTAGTTTGGACGAAGGGGACTTAATCATCTCTTTTCAGGGATAAGAATAAGTGTAAATCCGGTGTGACCATAATCTTGGCTAAACATGGTGGACTCATGTCTCCTACCTCATGGGTCACTGTCGACGTTTCGGTACTTCGGAGTCCTCTTACAGGGGAATAAATTTCCAAGCACATCGACCCTCTCGGAACCTACCCCGTGACCCCCTGGTCCATAAAATGTAAGACTTCTGACTTCCTGGATTTAAGTCTCGTTCATTGGGTTTGAAGTCTGAATTTACTTTTTGAGGAAATTGTTCAGAGATTCCGGGTCTTTCCTAGAAAGTTCTTAGGAATATCGGGAATAGGTAGAGGGTGTCCTCGCAAAAGTTTGTTTCATAAAGTCCCGTGAGTGTCAAGTGTGGAGTAGACGTACTACAATCGTGAAAGGGTCTTGATACGGTTAATTTTATTTTCAGGAGGTTCTTTCCTGTCCCATGAGTACAGGTGGAAGTGTCCCTACGCAAGAAAGTAAAACGAAAACATTTGTATGACTACCAGAATGTCGACATGAGTGTGAAGACGTACTTGGTTTACCTTTAGTGTGTCGGATTTAGTCCGGTGCCCGACTCCAGTCCAAACCTCTTTCCCCCTAAACACGTCACACTTTTGTCCAGACCCTGTCCAGTCTCCGTCTTTAGTGTACCTATAGTTCTTTACAGTTCAGACTCGTCTCGTCTGTCCGTCTTGCACCGAGACCCCCCGGTTCCGGTAAACAGATTTGTTCGGAATGGGGTGTGACTGGCAGGTACGGGAGATCTTGGTCGAGACCTTCGTCCTTTCGAGCCAGTAGAGTAGGTACGAGTGTCATTGTGCCCTCCGACAGTGGAGGTACACGTAGTGAGAAGTGGAGGAGAAACAAGGATATGGAAGGGCCGAGGATGGAAAACGGAAACAGAGCATCAGGACTTGATGTTGGACGAAGAAGTAAGATTCCGGGAGAGACGAGGTCCGTCGTGATTTCGATTCGAAGGAGTGGTAGTGTCCAGGACGGGATCTAGTCGTTCTTCTCTTTACCCTACGTTAGGTACTAGTGTCTCCTCTTACTTGTCTTTGTTCATCTTTGTGTGTTACTGGTGTCCTTGGATCAAAGATCCACGGTCCGTGGAACGATTAATGGACTATAGATCATAGAACAAGGGATCTCTTCCTTTACCGTTGGGTCAGGTCATAAGTACGGACCTCTTTGGGTACATACCTCCTCGGGCCGTCCGATGACAGATACCCCAGCGTTTCTCAGTCTGTACTGACTTCGTTGAATCGTGTGTCATAGAGTAATTTAAGAATCCTGCGTAGACGTTCCTTCCATATATGAAAAATTAGGAGTCTTTGTGTAAAGAAGTCGGTTTAATCCATGTCCAATCAGTTACCGTCCAGATCTCAAGTTTGGAGTCGGACTGAGACCTCTGGTACAAACAGTCGGACACTTACGTCCGCCTCCCCCGTCCTCCCACTCCGAGAGAACCTTTTCCGGGGTGTCGACGGAGAACGGGGGGTGTAAGGAGGGAGAGGAGTGGGGGGTGACCCGAAGACGACAGGAAGTCCCGTACAGGATTGGATGGGACTCAAGACTTTTAACGTCGGAGTACCCACTCCCACCTCCCCCACCTCCTTCCTAAGAGTTTGTCAAAGTGTTACGACAGGTACAATTACGACAGGACTCTTGACCAAGACCGTTTCTTCCCCCTCCTGTCCCAGGAACTCAACCTCTCTGTGGCGACGATGATTTCCCTTCCCTTCGATTACTGGGATTTACGCAAAGGGGTATATAGTCGAGCGAAGAATCCTTTTGGAAACCCTTAGCGATGGTACAGGAAGACGTGTACTCCTTTGACTCCCGGTCCCTCCAGTTCACTGAACATTTCTGGTAGGTCATTAGCACCAAGGATATGTCTGTACGGACTGAGGTTTCGAGTCTGAGAAAGGTGAAAGGGAGTGCTAAGGAGGAGAGATCGAGGGAGAGTGGTGGGATGGGGGGTGGGGGGGTGAAGACGAACGAAAAGTCACTCTGGTACCGACGGGGACCAACTATCAAAAGAGATGTCTCGGGAACGACACTCCGTGTCCCAGTGGGCTAAGGGACACCTTCCCGTCGTGGACAGTAGAACACATTTCTAAGTCACTCGTCACAAACCAAGGCAATAAACGAAGATGGGAAAGGGTCTTAAAGGTGATTGGTGGGTATTTTTTATAGTCAGGACTACCGAAGGTGGAGACTCCCCCTGAAAAAGTAGGAACGAACTCACAGGAGCACTCCTTGTCGTCCTTTACTCGGAAAAATACTCCGCTATTACCTCGGTCTTCGTAGAAGTTTTAGTTAACACGGATTGTGCAGGAGGGTAGTAAAGTTGTCCAAGACCCAAATCACCCAGTATTTATTTTTGTCTGTCGAGTGTAAGTCACTCGAGATGTCAAACGGACACCAGAGGACACCCGACATGGTATCAGGAGACTCCTTCCGTCCGTTCACCAGGGGGAAAGAGTGTCCTTCACTCACTCTGAGCGGAGAGAGAGACGGTTTCCAGTCGCGGGTCGAACATCGAAGGCACTGGTAGACTGTGTCGACGAGTGAGGGAGACGGAACTTTGTCCAAGACCAGATCGCGGACGACCGAGAAGTAAAAGAGGAGTGGAGCAAGGAAGAGTCGGAGGACACGACTGGGAGAAGTAGAAAGACGTTTGTGACTTCACAGGGGCCGGAGTTCGAGAGACACGAGAAGAGAAAAGATCGGTGTGACGGAATCACTAAAGAGAACAGGGTACGGAATTTTATACTCAATACATATATGACTTCTGAGGGTTTGACAGCAGAAGGGGAGTAGGGGCGGAGACTTGAGGACGAACATATGGTCGACGGATTGTGAAAGTAGACCTACAACTTAACCATAGAGTGTAAGTCACACAGACTTTGGTTCAAGAACTAGAAGGGGAGGAGTTTGGACACACACACACATCAGTGAGTCAACACAGGTCGAGAAGACACTGGGGCACCTGCTATCGGGTGGTCTGAGGAGACAGGTTCCCGAGGAGATCCGTTCTTATGACCTCACCCATCGGTAAGGGAAGAGGTCCTCTAGAAGGGGTGGGTCCGTCGTTTGGGTCCAGAGAACGTAACGTCCGTCTAAGAAATGGCAGACTCGGTGGTCATTTCGACGGGAGGAGAGGTTTAGACCGAAAAGAGTAACATTCGTAGCGTGACTTACCGTCTCGGTAGGAAGATCAAATAGTCGGAACTACGAAGAGAGTGAGGTGTAGGCTAGGAAGTCGTGTGGACAGTTGACGTGAAGATTTTACGTAACAACTCGGTTATTGACACACAGTGGTAGCGACCTCGTCCCCGACCTGACGTGGAGGGACACAGGGACCGTGGTAGAACCAGGTTCGGTGCACCGTAGTAGTAATCGACCCTAATTTACACAAAGTTGACGAAGGACCGACCAGAGAGACGGAGAAGGGAGTGGGAGAAGGTCCGAGAAGAAGTGCGTCATCGACGTAGTACGGTAAAAAGACCAGTTTTAGGAGATTACCGCAGTGCAACGTGTCCTTTACCCCTGGAACCGGTACCGGGGACACCGGGGAGTACCAGACGAGACGGAGGGACAATGGAGTGGTCGAAGGAGAAAATAATGAGGGGGAGAACGAGTGAAACGGAGTCGGTGGACCTATAAAGGAGTCTATACGATCTGTGTGAATCGTGAACGTCACGGGACTCGGACCCCTCTACAGGAGAATCTATGATCTCGTGAGTAAGGAGACAGAGGAAGTACAGAAACGAGTTTACAGTGGAAGAGTCACTCCGGAGACGACTGGTGTGACAAGTTTTATCGTTAAGGGACGGGGAAGGAGTTAGACCGTGAGACGAGAGTGAAATAGACTAACAGAAAAGAGGTATTGTAAACAATGGTAGACCATATGATTCTAGGGGATCTCCTCCCGTACCGTTGGGTGAGGTCATAAGAACGGACCTCTTAGGGGTACCTGTCTCCTCGGACCGTCCGACGTCAGGTATCCCGACGTTTCTCAAACTGTGCTGACTTCGTTGAATTGCGTGTGTCATAGGGCACATAAAACGAAAGAATGAAAAATAGTACCTAGAAGGGGACGATCTTGTCCGTAAAAGATACCCGTTTCCGAAACAGATAAGACGAGTGAGTGACGACATGATAGTCACAAATCTCATACGAGTTAGAAACGAAAAAAAATTTCTAAAAAAAAACTACACCTGGTGAAAATTTCAGAAGTAACCCAGACAATGTTATAACAAAGACAAAACAAAACCCAAAACCCCCCGTGTTCTGTTTACCCTAGAATCAAGGGGTTGGTCCCTAACTTGGGTGTAGGGGACGTAACCTTCTCTTCAGAATTGGAGACCCGGTGATCCCTCCAGGGTCAGAAACGACAAACTTACTCTCCGATACTAATCCGTCACAGACCATAGAAAAAATTAGGGTCCTGAGATACCGTGTCACGCCTCGATCTCGACTCATTTCACTGTGGTTGTCTGCACCCGCGATTCGATCACCCGTGACCCACTCGACACCTCTCACGGTTGGTCTCTGGACCGTGATTATTTTCCTTCTCCTTCCCTATCCCGGAGGAATCCTGGGTGTCAGTCGACGTTCCGAGACTCAGATGGAGTCTACCTGCGGGGTCACTGGATCCGACTGACAAATATTCACGGCTCTCGGGTGGAACGTGGGGCCTTCGACGACGGTAGTATTCGATGACAGACTAGTCGATAAAGTTTCGGTCTCTTCCATAGACTTCGGGTAATTGTCTGGACGTTCTTCCACTACACCAAAGTGTCTTCGTAAAGTTTAAGTTAAAGAAAAATAAAGAAAAGTTTGTGTCGGACATTAAGACTACCCTTTTAACGTATTACGGGCAGCCTCTATTATTAAAAGGACGTTCTACCAAAACACTTTCGTCGAACCACAAAGACTGAGTCCTCTCCTTCCCAGGTAGTCTCTCTCGGCGGACCCGGACGGGTGACGGGAACGTGGGTGTGGACAGAGACCGTCCACATTCGAGACTCCTGCCCGTAGTGGGACTACCTGTCCGTACTGGACTCCGTTTCCGGTCGGAAGACACACGGAGACAATGGTGTCCGTAGTTAAGTCGAACAAGAAACCACTGGTTTCACGGTTAGGACCCGAATTAGAGGGAAAACCTGAAAGTACATAGGAAATCCTAATACTTTCAGACGGAGAGGAGGCTAAGTTGTCCCTCGACTTCCCCATCTACCCCGGACAGACACAAAGGGTAGGGTCGGGGAGAAGGGGTGGAAGACGGGATAGAGGTCGTGAATTGTAATCACGACCCTAGTCTCGTCTCTTCATTCTTTCCCCGGCCCGGTCCTTTCTAAGACTGTAGTTGGTCCCCTCTCGTCCGACTCGACCCGACAGAGGAGGGTTGTCCACCCCCAAGGTTCCTTCAGTCCGACCTCGGTCCCTCCCTCCTTCTCGGTTCGGTCGTGGATATTCCGTTGGACATTCCCGGAACTGGGATTGGGACGGGGACCCTCGTAGAACAACCGCCTCACACACACACAGAATTCACTTCACTTTCACTTCAGCGAGTCAGCATAGACTGAGAAACGCTGGGGCACCTGATATCGGATGGGCCAAGGAGGTTAGTACCCTAAGAGATCCGTTCTTATGACCTCACCCAACGGTAAAGGAAGAGATCCCCTAGAAGGACTGGGTCCCTAGTTTGGGCCAAGAGGGCCTAACGTCCGTCTACGACATGGGAGACTCGGTGGTCCCTTCGGGTTCCACGTCGTAAACTGTAACGAACGAGGAGAAGGGACAGAGGGGGAGGGGTGGAAGGAGACTTCTGTCAAGGGTAAATCAGGACCCTCGGTAATACTCCCGTCCCCGACCTGACACAAGGGCAGACACAGGGGTCGTGACCGGACCAGACCCCTCGATATGTCCCCTACTAATTCTTACTTATTATCTAATCAATTAATTAATTAATTACTGCTCGATCTCCTTCGGAGACCGGAAGTGACGGGAGAATCCCCGTGGGAACTTTCAAGATCCTTGAGCCTACGACGGCGTCCCGAAGACTCATCTGTCACTCCTAAGACGACTGATACCACCCCTTCATTTGACATCCTCCCGTCCGTCCTGGGTCCCTCCGGCCAGTCCACTGTGCCCTAGTGCTCTCTCGTTACCGTCCCCACCCTTCTACAGTCTACGTTCTGTAATAAAATTTCCCTCGTTGTTGTCCTAGACGACCACCCAACCTGTACCCCACATTTTGTTTCTCCCCAGTTCCTACTGAGACTCACCTCCACAGTACATCCGTCAACCTATGCACTCCGACCCCAAGTTACCTCATCAGGTCCGTCCTCCACTTAAACTTTCACACATATCCACAATCAAGATCTTCCAGAACATCCAGTAGTATCTTGACAAGTTGAAGTCGAAGAAGTCGTAATGACCAACCTCGTGTCTGAACCTAATGACACTATGACTTACCAAAAGGAACCTTTGCTTGTCTCTAGTAAGACAACAAAAACTCTAACGTAGGTTCATGACGTAAAGCCTGAGAAAGTGACTGATACTCCCGATGAGGTAGAGAAGATTCCCTAAGAACGGGTGTCAGAATCTATATTACCAGTAGACTCCACCCACCCCCCAAGTCCTACCCCTTGTGTACATGTGGGTACCGTCTAAGTACAACTACATACCGTTTTGGTTAAGTTATAACATTTCATTAATCGGAGGTTAATTTTATTTCTTTAAATATAATTTTTATTTTAATTAATTATTTTTTTTACCAGTAGACTCAATTTAGGTGGGTAAGGTCAGGTAAAATCAACCGACTAAGGATTTTACAGTTACAAGTGAGAACGGTAGAGGACAAACTGGTGAAGGTTAAACGGAACTAAGTACCTGGATTATAAGGCCTAAGGATACGTTATAACATGAAATGTCGTAGTCTGAAATGAAGGTAGTGGCCAGTGTAGGTGTTGACGCATAACAAAAACGAAACTGAGGTAGAGAAGTAAGAAAGACCTCAATAAAGAGGAGACTAGAGGTCATCGTATGACCCGTGGATGGCTGGACCCCTCAAGTAAAAAGTCACAGGAAAGAAAAACGGAAAGGTAATACAAGTACCCCAAGCGTTCCGTTCTTATGACTTCTCCAAACGGTAAGGGAAGAGGTCACCTGGTGTAAAACACTCTTGAGAGGTGGTACTGGACAGGTAGAACCCACCGGGATGTGCCGTACCGAGTATGAAAGTAACTCAATCTATTCCGAGACCAGGTACACTAGTCAAACTAATCAAAAGACACTAACAACAAAAGTAAGACAGACGAGAGACTACCTCTTCCTATTCTCCGAATATCTTCAAAGGACTACCCTCTCTGACTCACCCTTTAACCCAGAACAAGACTACCCGTCCCGGTATGAGTCATTTAGAAATTAGGTTAAAAGACAACTACCCATCCCGACATAAGGGAGGGACAACAAACTGGACTTTGGTTTCATACTACCACCATTACTTCTATTACCGTTGGAGGATGTTTTCCAGTCCACGTGCGTGACGGGGTCAGTCACGGGGGCTGGGACGTCGTCCGGTGACGTCTGGGTGTGGAGACGGTCTCTGACCTTACGTTTTCGTCTTTCAGCTCTCTATGGACCTCATTGTCCGTTTAAACCGGAACCTCATGTTTTGTTTCGTCCCGTTTCAGATTGTTCCAAAACAGTTCTCTTGCGTGACCAGTATCGTTTGTGGGTGAAGGTTGTTTTGGTTCTCTTCTGTTGTGTACCTGCAGTGGTCTACAGTTTGACTATAGTCTAACTAATATAAGAAACGTCGGTTTCTACCCCTTCGAGATATGTCAGTCGTTTTTTTTTTTTTCTGATCCTCGACTGACACCGAGTCTAGTACTTGAGGAATAAAGGTTTAAGTCTGAATTTAATTTCTTTCAAACTTTTGGTGGTCCGGTAAGTCCGCACTGGATTTAGTTTAGGGAATAATAATATTTCAACTTCACTGTTTATATAAGTGTCTTAATCTAGACTCTCTCACGGACTTCTAGATACCTACCTCCAAACACTGGAACATGTCCTCCGTCCCTAGTTCTGGTAGGGGTTCTTTTTCTTTACGTTTTTCGGGAGACTCCTCCGGAATGTTTATCGACTCTTTTCTTCTCTTCGATTTCCGTTTCTTCTTTTCCTTTCTATATGGGTGGACTTACGTCTCAAGGTTTCTTATCGTTCCTCTCTATTCTTTCGGAAGGATTCACTAGTTACGTTTCTTTATCTCCTTTTGTTGTCTCACCCTTTCTGATCTCTAGAGAAGTTCTTTTAATCTCTATGGTTCCCTTGTAAAGTACGTTTCTACCCGTGTTATTTCCTGTCTTTACCATACCTGGATTGTCTTCGTCTACTATAATTCTTCTTCACCGTTCTTATGTGTCTTCTTGATACGTTTTACTTTTTTTTTTTATGTACTAGGTCTATTGGTACTACCACACTAGTGAGTGGATCTCGGTCTATAGAACCTTACACTTCGGTTCCCCCGGAATCCTTCGTAGTGATGCTTGTCTCGATCACCTCCACTACTTAAGGTTAACTCGACAAAGTTTAGGACTTTCTACTACGACACTTTCACGACGTGAGTTATACGGTCGTTTTAACCTTTTGAGTCGTCACCGGCGTCCTGACCTTTTCCACAAAAGTAAGGTTAGGGTTTCTTTCCGTTACGGTCTCTTACGAGTTTGATGGCGTGTCAACGTGAGCAGAGTGTGTGATCGTTTCGTTACGAGTTTTAATAGGTTCGGTCCTCTATACTTGTCATTATGTACTTGGTACTTGAAAGACTACAAGTTCGACCTAAATCTTTTCCGTCTCCTTGGTCTCTAGTTTAACGGCTATAGGCAACCTAGTAACTTTTTCGTTCTCTCAAGGTCTTTTTGTAGATGAAGACGAAATAACTGATGTGGTTTCGGAAACTGACACATCTAGTGTTATTTGACACCTTTTAAGAATTTCTCTACCCTTATGGTCTGGTGGACTGGATGGTGGACTCTTTAAAAATACGTCCAGTTCTTCGTTGACCCGTACAATCTTGACCTGTACCTTTTTGTCTGACCAAGGTTTAGCCCTTTCCTTATGCAGTTCCGACATATAACAGTGAGACGAATAAATTTAACATACGTCTCATATAGTACACTTTACGGTCCGACCTACTTCGTGTTCGACCTTAGTTCCTACGGTCCTCTTTATAGTTATTGGAGTCTATAAGTCTACTGTGGTGGTAATACCGTCTTTCGTTTATTCTTGACTTTTCGGAGAACTCCTTTCACTTTCACCTCTCACTTTTTCAACCGAATTTCGAGTTGTAAGCCTTTTGATTCTAGTACCGTAGACCAGGGTAGTGAAGTACCGTTTATCTACCCCTTTGTCACCTTTGTCACAGTCTGAAATAAAAAGACCCGAGGTTTTAGTGACGTCTACCACTAAAGTCGGTACTTTAATTTTCTTCGAACGAGGAGTCGTTTTTCGATACTGGTTGGATCTGTTGTATGATTTTTTGTCTCTGTAATGAAACGGTCGTTTCCAGACAGATCAGTTTCGACACCAAAAAGGTCATCAGTACATACCTACACTCTCAACCTGATATTTCTTTCGACTCACGACTTCTTGACTACGAAAACTTGACACCACGACCTCTTCTGAAAACTCTCAGAGAACCTGACGTTCCTCTAAGTTGGTCAGGTAGGATTTCCTTTAGTCAGGACTTATAAGTAACCTTCCTGACTACGACTTCGACTTTGAGGTTATGAAACCGGTGGACTAAGTTTCTTGACTGAGTGATCTTTTCTGGGACTACGACCCTTTCTAACTTCCGTCCTCCTCTTCCCCTACTGTCTCCTACTCTACCAACCTACCGTACTCAAACTCATTCGAGACCCTTAACCACTACTTACTCCTTCTGACCACACGACGTCAGGTACCCCAACGTTTCTAAGCCTCTACTGACTTGACTTGACTTGACCCACATATCCACGAACAGTTTCAGTTCTCCGTCTCTTGGACCCGTCACTCACATCTATCTGTTCTCCCACCCTTCTCGGTCTCTCCCTTGTCGGCCTCTCTGTCCTCCTATGATCTTGGACGGGGGTCCCGGAGAAGGCTCAGGAACACGACGGAGGTGACGGGGTTGAGTGACGGGGGTCTATGAACATCTCAGAGTGGGACGTCGGTCGGGACGATCGGAGAGTCACGACGGTGGTGACGGGGAGACCAGTGAAGACCTTTAAGTTACCTTCTTTCCCGAAGGAACTATTGAGCCAACGATTTCTTAGGTGGACGTTACGTCCTCTGGGACCAAGGTAAGGACCCAGTTCTTCTAGAGAACCTCTTCTCTATCCGATGGATGAGATCATAAGAACCCGAAGGGAACACCGAGTCGACCATTTCTTAGGCGGACGTTACTCCCTCTGGACCCAAACTAGAGACCCAAGTTAAGGACCCAGTTCTTCTAGAGAACCTCTTCTCTATCCGATGGGTGAGGTCATAAGAACCCGAAGGGAACACCGAGTCGACCATTTCTTAGGCGGACGTTACTCCCTCTGGACCCAAACTAGAGACCCAACCCTTCTAGGGGACCTCTTCCCTTTCCGATGGGTGAGGTCATAAGACCGGACCTCTTAAGGTACCTGACATATCAGGTCCCTCAGCGTTTCTCAACCTGTACTGACTCGTTGAAAGTGAAGTGAAATCCTTTCTGTCACCTCGGTCGTTCGGGTCTGTCGTGAAAAGTCTTTCTGTCAGTCGACCTTCCCTCTTTAGTTCATTTTATCGTCATCGTCCTTCCTGTACGATGGTAAGGAATCTTCTACTCACTATAATCCCGTTAAACGTACCTCCTCCTATAGTAGGGTATGTTGTTCTCTTTGAACAATGTCCTCTCTCTCCCCGTGAATATCCGGACTCCAGGAACTTTTATTGCTACTGGGATATACGCTCTGTCGTTTTTCTCTGTGTCTATTTTTCTTGTCTGAAAACCTGAGACACCCTCTTCCGTTCCCACCCTACTAAACTCTCTTATCGTGACTTTGAACATATAATGGTATACACTTTATCTAGCGGTCAGGCCCAAACTACGTACTCTGTCCCACGAGTTTCGACCACGTTACCCTGTTGGGACGTCCTACCCTACCCCTCCCTCCACCCTCCCCGCAGTCCTACCCCTTGTGTACCCCTTGGGTACCGACTAAGTACACTTTCATACCGTTTTCGGTGATGTTGTGACATTTCATCAATCGGAGGTTAATTTTAATTAATTAATTAATTTTTTATTTATTTTCGTGATTCTTGTATTTTTTTTTCTAACCTTCTCGACTCTAGGCCTGGGTTCTACCTCCCCCGCCACCGGAAGGTCGGTAGAGTCTTCCTACCTCCTCCTTCCGTCACATGTTGTTAATGACTACGAGTTAATGTCCGTCACGACCCCCGGGTCGTACTCCTAAGTAAGTAGGTCGTTTATTGACGACTCAGGGATGAGACGGTCCAAGCCGAGACTCACGGTCTCTGTCTCGGGACTTACTCACTCTGTGGTTAAGTTGGGGACGGGAGTACCTCGAAAGGCGGATCCCGTCCTCCGCCAGGGTTTGTTTCCTTGTCACTGTCTAACATACTCTGAACTCACCGAGGGACCTCCTTTTTTCACACCGCTCCCCCTTACTCTCCCTCCGACCTCAACCTATCCCTCCCTACACCGTTAAAAGTCATCTCTATATCCACGATCACATATACAGTTCTTGGTCCTTTCTTGAGATGTTCTACTTTTATACGGAATGTAAGATTTCACACTCTTACTTTCAAAGTCAACGAGTCAGTATATCCTATGAAACACTGGAGTCCCTGACATCTTGTGGTTCGACGAGACAGGTACCTTAAGAGGTTCGTTTTTATGACCTCACCCAACGGTAAAGGAAGAGGTCCCCTAGAAGAGTTGGGTCCCTAGTTTCGACCCAGAGGATGTAACGTCCGTCTAAGAAAAGGTATTTCATTCCAGAAGTTTTAATTTTAAATTGTATTGTTATAGTATCCTTAAATCTCTCTCTCTTCGTTTTTGTTTTTGTTTTTTTTGGGTGTATTAGGAAGGGAGGATTGAATCGTCGATAGTAGTTACTCATATAAGTAAAAACATAAACACAGTAACAGTGTACCAACTTTAGTATCGAGTGTGTGTGTAAAAGAAATAGGAACGGTAAAGGAACATAGTACCCTCGGTCTGATAATATGTTTATCTAACAATATGTTCGGTAATACACGGAACGAAAGATTATATCATATAAAATCTCTATTAGAGGGGTGGTCATATTGAGAAAATTACTACTCGGGTTTCCGGTGTATGTTTATATTTTCATTTGTACATATATAAAACCATAGAAAAAAAAATATGGCAATATATCATAAAACCCGAGAAATAGATAAACATATTATTAGATCAATGGTACAATGTTCCTTTACCATCTCTATTTCTTTTATATACACGTATACGAATACACACACACACACACGCGTGGACACGTACGAAAATAAAGGTAAACGGATCTAATAGAGACCTTCCTTGTATTCTTGAAGTGTTTCTGTTCACGGAGTCCCCTCTCCTTGACCCGTTGGTCCCTCGTTCTTGTTGAAAAGTGTCTAATTGAAACAAGACGAAAACTTAAAACTTGGTAGGTTTATATGACGGTAATTTTTTTCAGTACTCCTTTTCAATGAGGTTCCGACGAACGAGCGACGCCGAAAGAGTAGACCTCTTTATAGGTGCTTCCATCGTAAACCTCCATCGTAAACCACTCCGTTCGCGCCTCACGTCTACACCACCCTACTTGTAGATCTCCACTACCGGACCCTCGGTCCCGTCGCCGGTTCGTCCACCCCTCTCCCCTGTCTTCACGGGCGTCTCCCTGCTTTAACTATTCTGTAGACTACCCAAGGAATGAACCGATAAAATTTCGGACAACCTAAAACAATGCGAAACCACCACAACACATCAACGGTTCAGCACAGACTGAGAAAACTCTGGGTACCTGAATAGGACGGTCCGAGGAGACAGGTACCCTAAAGGGTCCGTTCTTATGACCTCACCCAACAATTTGGAATAATAAAAATTTTATTTTCGACAAAGTTTTTCTTTGCTCTTAACTAAACGTGTGGTTGTGGAGGGAGGGGAGAGAGGGGAATCTCTGACAGTCGGTCAAAACGACCCAGGAATGTATATTATTGTAAAACGAAGTAGTAGAGGGAGGTAGATGACTAAAGGTATTTTTCGAAAGTTTAATAATTCATTACTTCGAGATTTACTGGACCTCCTCCCTCTTCGGTCGACGGAGTTCCACGAGCCGTGCAATCGTAGTTTAGTCAAAGGTCTTCACAGACAGAGAATTTGCCACGATAAATTTACGTTTCCTTGTCGAACTAGTCGACATTTCGAATTGAGAAAAGTAAGGACTCGGGGGGTTTATGAGTGTCTCCAAACCCCTCTGTGACCCCTGCCTTCTCTTTAATACACAGATCACCTATACCTTCCCCATAGGGATGGTCCTTTAATCCCAGTGTGTGTGTGTCGACCCGAGACGGTCTGAAGGCGACCGTTGTCTTCAAAGGGACTGTCATTTTGAGGGGAAGATCAATAATGACATTGTAGTGTCTCGTCCCCGATTTCGCACCACACCACCTTGTTCCGTCTGGGTTCAGGTAAAGAACCGAGACGGTAAATACACGACACAATCAAACCCCTTCAACGAGTAGGAAAGACTCGTCTATAGAGTCACACATTTTGTACATAAATAACTCAAGGAAGATAACAGTCTTTGACGCGACCCGTTCCCCGTACCCCGGTCACCTGTTCACTGTGTCAGGACGAGAAAACTCCACACGGGTGATCACCCACTTCTACCACTACCCTCCCGTCGGTAAATTTTATGTCGGTAGGGTCCTTGAAGGCACCGTCAGGTCACCAATCCTGAGACATGAAAGTGACGGCTCCCGTGCTCAGACTAGGGACCAACTCCGTCCTCTGTCTACCCGGGGTCCGACTTGACAGAAGGGGCATCTTCTTTGCGGTATTATCGTCCTTGAGGTATTTTCGTTCTACTACCTTCTCCGACCCGGGACGGGTCTATTTTCTGGTGTATAAAGGGTAAACACTTCAATTTCTCTCGAAGGACTGGTGTGTCCGCGTCTTTCCGAGAAACCTCCAGTTTTCTCTCCCCCCCGCAGTGGAGTATCATTCACTACAGTTCGACGGGTATCCGGAGAAACAACCTTAGGTAGAACCGATTCTCTACACCTCCGTGTGTACCCTCTGAAACTCTATTTGGTTTATCCTGAGTCCTGGTCCGTTTCGTTCTACTAAGTAGTTTCCTTTGGTCCTTCTTTCCGGGGTATTTTCACTAAGTTTGATGTACTCCCACAGTGCACGAGAGACTCGGACGGACATGCAGATCGGTGTGGATGAGTAAAAGGAGGATTATTTGTGAAATGAACGAAGTGATAAAAAGTAACAAAACACCATTAAGTAAGGATGTGTCGACTACCCGGTCCCGGAACAGTGACCGCGGACCGGGGACCACCAGATCACCATCCTACACCACGAGAGTGACGACCCCGGACTGGAGTCAGAGTTTTACGACGAAGTTCGACTACGCCCGACTCGGGTACACTCTAGTACCAGTCCCTTGATCCTAGGACGTTCGACACACTGGTTCTTAAAAATTTACTTCAGTTCATGTCGGTAAAGTCCCCTCGACGGGACGCTTAGGACATAGAGTTGGAGACTTTACCTGATTTGGTGGTTATAAGGTTCGTCAATCGTTCTTACAACTTTCCTGCCCCAAGTGAAAATGGATCACTGGTGAAGTGGACTCGATCCTTAGATCGAAACGAACAGTCGTGGTTACTTGAGAGGAATTTTCATTGAAAGAAGAAAAAAAGGTTGTTTTTGGGACTAAGAGAGAGAGTATTAATCCTGTGATAAACCCAAAGATGGACTTAGACATACAAGGTTTAACATTAAGAGACTAGGATTTATTTACGAAACGGAGAACTCAGTTAAAGAATAAAAACTCCAACTACGACACAGACCCGGTATCCCGTCACCTGTATCGTTATGTCTGGGATGAGAACACCCCACACAGGAGATCACCCAATTATCATTGGACACTCCTGACTCACTCTATTTACATTCATTTTCTGTTCCACTTACCTTTCCTTTTCTCTTCAGTACTAATGAATCAATATAAAGTTACAGAGATGGGGGCGAAGAAAGTCATCTTAGAGGGTGAAGACGGATTAGGTGGAAAGTCGGATTAGAGGAGTAATGGACGGTACGGGTCGAAGAAAAGTTCTGAACACTCAGGGAAACGGACCGTACAGGAATAGAACCGGGGGAGCTCGTTGAGGAGGTACCTTTTTCAGAAGGAATGAGAAAACTTATCTTTGAATGTAGAAATCCCACATGTTGTATTACAAACGTGTATCATTTTGTACTATCTGTATCATTTTGCTAGTAACGTCAGTTCGACTAATTGTATCAGTAGAGGAGAGTATCCAGAAAGAGAAAATCAGTACTCTCGTCGACTTTAGATGAGAGTCGTTTAAAGGTCGTATATTTTATCACGACAATTACTGTCAATAGTACAGTATGTATATAGAGATCTAATTAAAGGATGTGCAACGCTGTAGGTTAACGTTGAGACACAGAGACTTGGTCGTAGAGGGGTAAAGAGATGGGCGGAACGGAGACCGTTACGGAAAAACTACCGGCGTCTAAGAGTCTAGAAGGAAAAGGTACTGAAGTTAGTACACTAATAGACGATTGAAGTGCACGAGTCAATACACAGAAAGGGAGGTCTTCCACAGATCATTTCGTGGGTAGAGTGTCGTCTACGAACTAATCTATATGACTCACTTACAACTTGTTTACTTTCATAAATAAGGGTTTATAAAATGTGTACTTTATACTCTTCTAGATCTTTAATAATGACGGTGGATTTCTTGAAACACCAAGTACCTTGAATCACTAGAAGTACGGTACCTGGACAATGTCCAAATACATAATTAAGTGTCGTCATATCATTGACCTACGAAGGACTGTAAGAAGACAGAGTCTTACTCCAGACTCCTCGGGATGTCTAGACACTTCTACAACAACCCCAGAGATTCAAGAGATACCCTTACATTTGTACAAAATAAAAATACTATTAAATTTTTTAGTTAAGTTCTTATAATTTCCCTGAAAGGACTACCAGAGCACCAATTCTAAAACGAAAGATTACGTCTCCCAACACCTAAGGTAGGGACCAACCCCTCAATTCTAGGGTGTGCAGAGTTCCGGTTTTTTGTTTTTGTCTTTTGTCTTCGCTATAACATTGTTTAAGTTATTTCTGAAAATTTTTGTCACCAGGTGTTAATTTTTTTAATTTTTTTTCTTATTATAATATCTACTAGAACTTCTAGAATATTGCTTCTTGACCGACCGTTAAAGTCATCGGTCCGACGTAAATTCAAATGTAGATAACGACGAGGGAGGTTGAACTGACACCCGATCACATCGCCTGACAGAAAGAGACGGGTCCAGGGAGAAATCAACGACTCTTTCTACGATTTTCCATCGGGAATCGACAGTCAAGAAAACCTCTCTAACACAATGAACCTATTTTGACGAAGTACACTACGACCGTCTTCGGAAGACACCCGGATGTTGAGTCGAAGAGGGAGACGGACAAAGACGAGACAGGACGAGGGAAGGTGTCCTCACCAAGGGTTCTCGTAAGGGACTGTTGAAGTCGATTAGAACTGAGTTCAGACGACGGGTCGCTGGGGTCGACGATATCAGTCACCGATTTTTCAATTGTTCAGTTACTGTAAGAGTGGTCCATTTCGGGTTTACTGCACACACTACAACCACCTACCTCTCCTCACCCTCTTCACTCATTCCGGTCTCTTGGTCTCGATCACGTGTCCCAGTGGTTTAGGGTTTACGGGTACCGTCCCATCAGTCGTAGTTTAGATCTAGCGCTTGTCAGTAAATTAAAGTCGTTTGCCGGAGTGAGTGACGTGATTACGTTACGAGGATTAATCGTAAATTTTTCCAAACATCGAAACATACATAATAATAATAACAATAAAACGAAAATATCAGTACCCTCTCGATATTTGCATCCCTCAATTATAGATCAATAGAAACGGGTATGAATTTATTATTATACTACTTGTATTAATATTAAATTGGGATTCCCAAATTCTCGAATATACACGAGAAATTTTCTCCAGGTATGTAATGAGGTCAAACCTTTAAGAGGTTAAAACGTTGTCGTACCATACTTCTCGAAAAGTTAAAACCTCCGAGACTCCAAATTGACACGTTAGAACCTATATAATAATACACCCGAAACTAAAAGAATAGAGATTTTACCCGATCACTCTAGATGAAATATCCGACGAACGTTCTATATTTACTCGATAGTAACTTACATCTTACGAACGTGTTAAGGACTATGAGTCATTCACGAATTATATACCGTTGTCCGTCCTTTCCGGATTGTCATTTCTTTCGTGAAGAAAGGTACGGGAAAGGTTTGACCTCTTTGAGACGAGAGACGGAGGTAGGGACCTTCTGTCGTTCTTCTAGGTCAAAATCCTTTCACTGAAGGTTGTCCCTCAGACTCAATTTGAACAAATTTTCGATCGGTCGTTCGTTCGTCATTTCGGGTTGCCGGAGTTCACTTTCTAATTTTTATTTTTGGTACCAAACTTTCCTATGGACGTGGGATTGCAAGTGTCGTCGTGACAAGTGTTATTGGTTCTGTGCCTTCGTTGGGTTTACAGGTGACTGTCTCCTTACCTGTTTCCTCTATACCATAAAGATATGTTACCTTATAATCGATATTTTTTCTTACTTTACAGCAAACGTTGTTGCACCTACTTGGATCTCTAACAGTATGACTCCCTTCATTCAGTCTGACTCTTCTACTTCATACCATACTGTAGTGAATATATACCTTAGATTTTTTACTATGTTTACTTGAATAAATGTTTTGTCTAAGTGTCTGAATGTCGTTTGAATGTCAATGACCGCCCCACCCCGCCCCCCCCTCCCATTTCCTGTCAATCCCTCAAACCCTGACTGTACACGTGTGGCGACATAAATTTTATCTATTGGTTGTTCCTGGATGACATATCGTGTCCCTTGAGACGAGTTGTAATACATTGTTGAATTTACACTTTTGTCAAACGTTTTTTTTTTTTTTTTTCTATGTACATATACATATTGTCTTAGTGAAACGAAATATGGACTTTGATTGTATTGTACCCAATCAGTTGATGGGAGGTTATTCGTCATTTTTCCATAAAAAGACTTTTTGTATTTTTATAAGGGATTTTATTTTTTTGTTATTTCGTTTCGATTCTTCTCGATACCGGATCTAAATTTAAGTCTCTTAAAATGTAAGGTCCTGGTGAGTTAGTTACTTTATTTATAAGGACACCATCCGATTAATTACCGGGGGGTTTTATGGGTCAAAGATTAGGACCCTTTGAAATCTACGACGAAAAATACAGGTTTTCCTGAAACGTCTACACTAATTACTAGTACTCTACCCCTCTAATAAGACCTAAATGTCTCACCCGGGATTTAGAGTTACAGGAATCCTCTCCCTGTGTGTCTCTCAAACTAATGTCTTCTACTCTACCGGTACACTCTTGTCTTCGTCTCTGACCTCACTACACCGGTGTTCGGTTCCCTACGGTCGTCGGTGACTATAGGATCTTTCCTATTTTTCGGAGGGCCTCGGAGGACTTCTTCAACCGGTCGTGGTACTATAACTCTGAGTAAAACTTGAAGACTGGAGGTCTTGATATTCTCTTATTTGGACACAACAGAATTTGGTGATTTAAATACCATTAAATAATGTTTTTGTTAGTCTTGATTATGTTAAGGATACCCGGGATGCAACGGGAAAGTTAATCACTCAGATTACTTTTACTTTATTGATTCTCGTCAGTCATCTCCCTCCTCACCTTCACCGTGTCGACAATCCAAAATTTGTCGACTAGACTTAGGACAGAGAGGTATAAGACCGACACACTGGAGTTCGGGTAGTCAGTCGAAAAGACTCGGAGTGAAGGGAGTAAAGATTTTACCCTGATTACAATTGAGTGTAACACTCCTGATTTATAAATACTTGGTATTTAAATACACTTGTCATAAGTAATAATAACAAAATCTTTTTAGGTTTTACTTCTAACATTAGTTCCACGGTGGAGAAACCTTCTACCGGATCACTTCACATTTTCCATGTAAATGCCTATATGTAACCTAAATCCGGTCCCGAAACCTTGTGTCACGACCTTATAGAGTCAAGAATCTGGAGACAGACATCAAGGACGACTTAAAGTGGTGAACCGGGTGGACGTTGAGGAATGAAAATGTTCGATCCGACTCACACCTCTATAACGGTGAATCCATAGAGAGACTACACTATAAAATAAAAGAAATTTTCTTTTATAGTTATTAGGTTAGTAGAGATTGATAACCCGTTAAAAAGACATGAAGAACGAAGGACTTCCTATTTAGTACCGTTATTAAGTAAAGGTACAAGTCGAACTTCGGCATTGTTATTTTTGTTGATAATAAAAAGTTTGAGTTCTGGTGAGTGTGTAGAGGTCAGATAGAAGTACTCGTATCGTGTTAAAAGGTATCGTCTTCCCTCTTTTATTTATCGACTCTTCAAACTTCGACCTAGGACAGTTGTTAAAAAAAAAATTGGTAAACATTAAGTCAACTCGTAAAGAAATGAGTCCATCCTTCCTTTCTTAACGACAAAACTGTCTTTGATACACATCAAAAGTATACTTTTTGAAAATATTACCCAAAAGGAATAATGTTTTCACACAAGTAACATCTAGTAAATCTTTTACCTCTTGCTCCCTTTCTTATTATATTTTTGTTGGTCATTAGGGTGGTGGGTGACTATTGGTGACGATGAAAAAGGTAAAATTTGACTTTTTTAGGTGAAGTCACACGATCTCACACTGTAAATACCTTAGTGACTTCGTCGAATCAAGGTTACTATTATCCTCGGACCTAAGATAGAAGAAGGTACATCGACCCGGGACGACACTCACTCATCTGGACCGGATTATTTTGAGTGTCGGACACAAGTCTTCAGTATCCCTTGTCGAAGGTAGTCGACGTGATGTCTTTCCCAGGGGGAGCTTCGGAAATATAATCACATTCTCGGAAGATTGAAGGTAAAATAAAAGGGTGAGGGAGGAGGTTAGGTAATACCCCGGGAAAGATTTCGTGAGTAAACTGGTCCGATGAGATGAAAAACTTTAAGAAGGAGACGGAAATCCTTATTTCAGGTTTAAAAAATCGTACCTTGTGTTTCGAAGTATGAAACAGTGACGAGTGAGGAGGTCGGAGGATAGGTAGAAGTAGGAGTTGAAATAGGAAGAGTGGTTTGGTCGGTAGTTCAAGACCCACCTATCCATGGTGTGACCTATATAATGTATGTAATAGAGTAGAGATACGGTTGTCAGGTTATTCTACCCGAACTATCTACTCCTTTGACTCCGAGTCTCTTTGGGTTGTTAAGAGAGAGAATCGACACGTGTGTCGATTGTTAGTCTCCTCGGTCTTAGACTCGGGTCCCAGGAGACTACAGTTTCATAGTCCACGGACTATGAAACATAGACTACGGATTCATAGTCCTACCAAAATCTTTTCCGTCTCCTTGGTCTCTAGTTTAACTGTTGTAGGTTACCTAGTAACTTTTTCGTTCTCTCAAGATCTTTTTGTAGATAAAGACGAAATAACTGATACGGTTTCGGAAACTCACACACCTAGTGTTATTTGACACCTTTTAAGACTTTCTCTACCCGTATGGTCTGGTGGACTTGACGGAGAACTCTTTAGACATACGTCCAGTCCTTCGTTGTCAATCTTGACCCGTACCTTGTTGTCTGACCAAGGTTTATCCTTTTCCTCATGCAGTTCCGACATAGAACAATGGGACGAATAAATTGAAGATACGTCTCATGTAGTACTCTTTGTGACCCGACCTTCTTCGTGTTCGACCTTAGTTCTAACGGCCCTCTTTGTAGTTACTGGAGTCTGTACGTCTACTGTAGTGGGAATACCGTCTTTCACTTCTTCTTAATTTCTCGGAGAACTACTTTCACTTTCTCCTCTCACTTTTTCACCCGAATTTCGAGTTGTAAGTCTTTTGATTCTAGTACCGTAGGCCAGGGTAGTGAAGTACCCTTTATCTGCCCCCTTTTCACCTTTGTCACCGACTGAAATAAAAAGACCCGACGTTTTAGTGACGTCTACCAATAACGTCAGTACTTTAATTTTCTGCGAATGAGGAACCTTCCTTTCAATACTGGTTGGATCTGTCGCATAATTTTTCGTCTCTATAATGAAACGGCTGATTCCAGGAAGATTACTTCCGATACCAAAAAGGTCACCAGTACATACCTACACTCTCAACCTGACACTTCTTTCGACTCGCGACTTATTAACTACCAAAACTTGTCACCACAACCTCTTCTGAGAACTCTCAGACACCTGACGTTCCTCTAGGTTGGTCAGGTAGGACTTCCTTTAGTTAGTCAGGACCCACAAGTGACCTTCCTGACTACAACTTCAACTTCGAGGTTATGAAACCGGTGGACTACGTGTCTCGACTGAGTAACCTTTCCTGGGACTACGACCCTTTCTAACTCCCGCCCTCCTCTTCCCCTACTGTCTCCTACTCTACCAACCTACCGTAGTAACTGAGCTACCTGTACCCAAACGCACCTAAGGCCCTCAACCACTACCTGTCCCTCCGGACCACACGACACCAAGTACCCCAACGTTTCTCAGTCTGTGCTGACTCACTGACTTGACTTGACTTCACTAGTCCTATGGACAGAGGGATGACTTAACGAATATCAAAGACTCCATCTATACGAAATAAAGTCCGAAAGTATGGAAACGTATTTGTTGGTAGAGGGACTCCACAGAAATAGGGAAAGAGTGACCTATTACGGAGGAACAGGTAATCTTACCTCGAGTTCCGAAGTCAAACCACATTGACGAGGAGAGACACGAAGGTCCCATAGGATACAACTGGAGTCAGTACCCTGGACGGAGTGACTTGCCGTAAACGTCCGGACGCACACACCATTCAACGAAGTCGGACGTCAATCGGAACAGGTATAGTTCATAGGGAAGGAGGGTGAAGGTTACGGAGGTCCCCCACGTCGACACAGAACAACAACAAATCCGTGAGTCAGCACAGACTGAGAAACACTGGGGTACTTGACGTCGTGCGGTCAGAAGGGACAAGAAGTGGTAGAAGGACTCAAACGAGTTTGAGTGTAGGTAACTCCGTCACTACGGTAGGTTAGTAGAATAGGAGACAATGGGGGAAGAGAAGAACGAGAGTCAGAAGACCGTACTCCCTTAAAAGGTTTCTCAGCCGAGAAGTGTAGTCCACCGGTTTCATGACCTCGAAGTCGTAGTCAGGAAGGTCACTTATAAGTCCTAACAGTAAGTAACCATATAGGGAGATGGACTAAGAGATCGGGTGCTAAACCGTGTTCTTCTATTATTTACAAACAAATTACTTACTTATTCGTCGTCTAAGATCTCGGACATCTATCCGAAGTTGACTAGTTTTGAACTAAACGAATATTATAAGGACGGTGTTCGTCGAGTCCCTTTATTCCGTTTACTGTGGGTCTTTTTTAGAGAAGAGACGGTCTAAAGAACGACCTGACCTCGGTCTTTTGTCTCGGGTAGTAAACATTGATTGACGCCTAGGAGTCACACGTCTTCCCTCGACCAGAAGGGGTAGAAAAAAACAATGCAAATTAGGAACAGTGGATCGAGAAAACACTAGGTCTATTCCAGTTCACCGTCCATTTCACTTTGTCTTATACGGTGGGACTTTATACGGAGAGACCGTATTCCTAATAAAACTCGAGTAATAAAACTCTTTGGTGTCTGTGTCCTCTTCGAAACGTTTGTCTCATCTCCAATGGGAAGACATTCTCTTTAAATGTAATCTTTCCCTTCTCGCGATAATGATCTCTAGTGAAAAGGTGGGCTCCTGATTACACGTACCGTCGTGTCTAAGACAAATGGTATGGGGAGGAGAAGAGTAGAAGGACACTCGACAGAGAGAGGGGAAACTTCCGAGGTCTGGGAATAGGAAAGGGAACCGAGTCCTATTATTTATATATTCGGAGTTAATGGACCGACGGAAAACTCAGAGTTTAGAAAGACCCCGGGGGCAATACATTCATGTGCATATGGGTACATACACTAATTTTAACAAAAAAAAAGGGAGACGATTAGACAGAAAATAATACATTTCCCCCCCCTCAGAGTCGGTTCTTGGATCTTTCCATCTCACTTTTAATAAAAAGGAGGAAACGTCTCTCCTCCTTTAAGAACCGACCGAAACTTTTAAGAACTCTTCGTTTCTTGTCTTTCAGCTTCCCTTTTTTGACACAGGTCGTAGATATGTCTAACCCTACCCCTCAACCGTCCGATCCCCTGACCTCCACTTTCACCTCTGTCCTGGCTCCCTTGAGTGAATTTAAAAGTGTAAGTGTTTTCGGAGTCTAATATCTCAGGCCGTACTAGAGGTCTCAATGTCTCTATTGTGGTTATCTTGACTTACTTCTTCGAGAAGAATTTTGAGAATTATAAAGGGTGATGACTGGCTGGGGTAGCTACCACTTCATGTTTACTTATAAAAATATTGAGAACATTTAATAGAACTCTAATTGTGTCAAGGTAACGTACTTTCAAAACATAATTTCGTTATGAGGTTAAAACAGTTAGGACAATATCGTAGAAGAGGTGAAAGATTATGTGGTTCTCGAAAATATTTTTTACCTCCATTACTGAAAGCTCACCGGGACCGACACAACCTCCTAGACTCACTCTGGGGATGTAGAACCCACCATCAAACAAACTAAAACTCCCTATTCATTTCCGCCGACGACGACGACGACGACGACGACGACGACGACGACGACGACGACGACGACGACGACTCAGTGAAGTCAGTACAGGCTGAGACACACTGGGGTCTCTGCCGTCGGGTGGTCCGAGGGTGCAGGGACCCTAAGAGGTCCGTTCTTGTGACCTCACCCAACGGAAAAGGAAGAGGTTACGTACTTTCACTTCAGTGAGTCAGCACAGACTGAGGATCACTGGGGTACCTGACGCCGGTTGGTCCGAGGAGGCAGGTACCCTAAAAGGTCCGTTCTCATGACCTCACCCCACGGTAACGGAAGAGGTTCATTTCCGATCACCATGTTATTACCTAGTCTAAATAGACTGAGTACTCTCAACTAATACATATAGAGAAAGGTTGAGACACAAGTCGTTGCAGTGTGTTCATCGAACTATAACCGACGTAACCCTCATAAATGTGGTACCTTTAGTCGTTTGTGATGTTTGGTCCCAAAGGAGAAAGAGGTTTCTTGGTTGACGATTAGTAAATGATCGGGTAGGAACCACCGTCGCCCGTCGGAATTCGACCTCGGTCACCATAAAAAGACTGGATTACTACCACTTATACTCCCTCCTTCTTGAGTTCTGTGAGTGACCCACAGTTCTATATCTAGGTACCCGTTCCCGACACACAGTCACGAGGGACTTGACCAACACGGAGTCTTAAGCGACTTCTAAAAGGGTCAGATGACTACAAGTTCAGGCCGGAGTCTCGATGACCTAAGTTTAGAGACCCACCCCGTGTCTTCCAAAGATTTACAAGAGTTTTACTAACACCAGCTACTTTACCGTATACCCCTAGAAACGATACACAGAGTTCTGTGATTCCGTGGCGTTCTTCTACTATTCCACGTTAAAGACTCCTGTGTCTAAAGGATTTGTCCAGAGGACAGAGAAGTGTATTCCGAACACAGTGGACAGTATCAAGCTACCCTAGACCCAATACTACCACTGTTTCTCTTACTATGTCCCGGACTTGTTCCTTCTCTGACCTTACAATACTCCTTTTACACGAAACCTTTCTAAAAAAAGAAAAAAACTCACAAATGTATTTCGAAACGGTCTCCATAAAGAAAACTCAAATCAGGTAACATAGTGGACGATGACTCAAGGACTACCTGAAGTGTCCCATTATTTTATAGAATACTCCGACTATATTGAGGTCAAGGGTAACGTCAACTTTCATTAGAATCAGGGTCGTTTTTGACGACTGAACCCAACCTCTTCTGTCACTAGAGTTCCGGTTTTAGAAGTTACTCCCGACCGTCACTGGTCTTCCAACCATCCATCGTCTCTGGTCCCCCTGTCTCCGACCCACACTCCTCGGAACTTCCTCGTACCAAAAAAGGTATTTCACCCTACACTCCTCCACTACCTTTGTTCTATTTCGGACTGGACAGGAAGACGAAACTCAATACATCCTACGTCCCCCTGTTTACGGGAAGGGAGCCCTCCAACCCTTCCGTGTGTGTCTCTGGTCCAAAAAATAATCCCCCTCTACCTCCCTCTCAACACACTACTCCAATGCCTACATTTCCTCGAGACCTCCTGTGTAATCCTGGTAGGTCTATAAAGGGTGACGAACTTTCACAGTCCTTCAGAGGGGTCTCACCCTAGACCTAAAGGGATGGTACCAACAGGACGATATATATAACATATAGTCAACGTAGAAAATAGTGTGACGTAACATTAAAAATTTTTGACCCAAATACAAGATACAGGTTTAAGGTCCACGTCACTTTTGTCGGATCCAGAACTTTACACCGTCCGGATCCAAACTTAAGGTTAAGAAAAAAAGATCGATACTTCAAAAACCGTTCAGTAAAGTGGCCAGACTAGGAGTCAAATAAGTATGTATTTTACTCATGTCACTGAGATAGATGAAAACTCAACGTTACCTCTTATTTAGTCTATAACAGACCTTCTAAGGTGACATAACAGACTCTATGTTATCCGAGGTTATTATGAATCGGGAAGGAGGAACTGATTTAGTAGAAGCCAAGAAGTACCAGACTGTGGTACGTACCAAAGTACTTCCACGTGTTTTATACAACCATTTAATACTCGACCAATTGCCTTACTTACCAGTCACTTATTTCCTTAATTAATTAATTACGATTAAAATTCTTTCTGTCCAATAACGTTTGTAACTTTCAACTTTCCTGAGTAGGTACCACCTTCCTTGAAGAGAACGTCAAGTTCATAAATCGGGTCCGGTCTAGAAGACAGGACAAAACTCCAGTCCCGGTAAGGAAACAGGACTGGAACCGTATTACTCCGTACTTTTCGAACATCGAAAAAAAAGATAAAATTAGGAAGAGAGGTAAATTACCCGATATAAAGGAGACCTTTGTCATCCCACTTGTAGTGGTTCTATTACCCATTATTGTAATTGTAATGGTGGTGACCGTACTAGGTCTATAATAAGTTAATTTCATTATTGAGGATTACGTCCTACTTAACAAAAATAGAACTTTTAGATTAAGTCGGTAGTCGAGTGGTAGTATAAGTCTACTGTCTTTAATGGAAATTCAGTATCTAGACATTACACTATAACTTTACCTTAAGATTAATATAAAATACTACAATATAATATCTACAAAAATTCCAGTCTCACATATCGAACAATACAAAAGTAAAAGATAGGGTCGTTAAATTTTAGGAAAAGTTTATATATTACTTGTTTTTAATCTTTTAAACCCCTCGTTTTAGTGAAGTTTCTTCACGAATTTTGTTGGATTGTCACAGTGGAAACACTTCCATTATTATTTTTCTGATAGTAACAATGAATTGAAAATATGACGGAAGACTTCTGTCTCTACGCCTTCTTGTCAGTGGAAGGGTATCGCCTTAAATTCTCGAAACAGTGGATCCTACAACCGACCTGGTACAGGTCGCTTATGGAGAGGAAAGGACCGGGTCGTGGAACTAAAACCACCATACACGTCTCCCATAGTTCTCCTTTACCAAGGATGATGGTTTAACAGTTCTACATCTTCTTTATGAGTTGTCACTCTTTATCCTGTCAGTTTACCTGAAATACATAGATACTCCCGAACCCAGACTCGGTGGTCGGGACCCAGTCCTTCTAGGGGACCTCTTCCCTTACCGTTGGGAGAGGTCATAAGAACAGACCTCTTAAGGTTCCTGTCTCCTCAGACCGACCGATGTTAGGTACCCCGGCGTTTCGTAGCCTGTGTTAAGTTTATGTGTGTCTGTGTACTCACGAAACCATCGTGTTGTCGGTATACAACAGTTTAGAAAAACTCTTCGGTATTAGAATTGTCTTATACTTTTCCTTTTTTCTATACTGTGACTTTCTACTTCAAGGGTCCACTCAAGTTAAGTCAACTAGTCAACACGGGTCGAGAAACTCTGGGGTACTTGACGTCGTACGGTCCTAAGGGACAGGTAGTGGTTGAGGACCTCGAACGAGTCTAAGTACAGGTATCTCAACCACTACGGTAGGTTGGTAGAGTAGGAGACAGGAGAAAAGAAGGACGGAAGTTAAAAGGGTCGTAGTCCCAGAAAAAGTTACTTAGTCAATAAGGGTAGTCCACAGGTTCATAACCTCAAAGTCGAGGTCGTAGTCAGGAAGGTTACTTATAAGTCCTGACTAAAAGAAATCCTAACTGACCAAATTAGAGGAACACCAGGTTCGTTAAGAGTTTTCAGAAGAGGTTGTGGTGTCAAGTTTTCGTAGTCAAGAAACCACGAGTCGAAAGAAATACCAGGTATAGAGTGTAGGTACGTACTGATGACCTTTTTGGTATCGAATCTGATGTACCTGGAAACAACCGTTTGATTACAGAGACGAAAAATTGTACGACAGATCCAACCAGTATCGAAAAGAATATTCCTCACAGAAAATTAAAGTACCGAAGTCAGTGGTAGACGTTACTAAAACCTCGAGTTCTTTTATCAAAGAGTGACAAAGGTAACAAAGGGGTAGATAAACGGTACGATCACCTCCACTACCTTAAGGTCAACTCGATAAAGTTTAGGACTTTCTACTACGACACTTTCACGACGTGAGTTGTACGGTCGTTTAAACCTTTTGAGTCGTCACCGGTGTCTTGACCTTTTCCAGTCAAAAGTAAGGTTAGGGTTTCTTTCCGTTACGGTTTCTTACGAGTTTGATGGCGTGTTAACGTGAGTAGAGTGTACAATCATTTCATTACGGGTTTTAAGAGGTTCGGTCCGAAGTCGTTATACACTTGACACTTGAAGGTCTACAAGTTCGACCAAAATCTTTTCCGTCTCCTTGGTCTCTAGTTTAACGGTTGTAGGAGACCTAGTAACTTTTTTTGTTCTGTCAAGGTCTTTTTGTAGATAAAGACGAAATAACTGATACGGTTTCGGAAACTGACACACCTAGTGTTATTTGACACCTTTTAAAACTTTCTCTACCCTTATAGTCTGGTGGACTTGACGGAGAACTCTTTAGACATACGTCCAGTCCATCGTTGTCAAACTTGACCTGTGTCTCGTTGTCTGACCAAGGTTTATCCTTTTCCTGATACAGTTCCGACACATAACAATGGGACGATAAATTGAAGATACGTCCCATGTAGTACTCTTTGTGACCTGACCTTCTTGTGATACGACCGTTCAACCTTAGTTCTAACGGCCCTCTTTATAGTTATTGGAGTCTATACGTCTACTGTGGTGGGAATACTGTTTTCGACTTCTCCTTGATTTTTCGGAGAACTACTTGCACTTTCTCCTCTCACTTTTTCAACCGAATTTCGAGTTGTAAGTCTTTTGCTTCTAGTACCGTAGACCAGGGTAGTGAACTACCCTTTATCTACCCCTTTGTCACCTTTGTCACAGTCTGAAATAAAAAACCCCCGAGGTTTTACTGACGTCTACCACTAACGTCGGTACTTTAATTTTCTGTGAATGAGGAACCTTCCTCTCAATACTAGTTGGATTCACTTTCTTTCGCATTCACTTCAGCGAGTCAGCACAGACTGAGACACTGGGCACCTGACATCGGGTGGTTCGAGGAGGCAGGTACCCTAAGAGACCGTTTTTATCACCTCACCCAACGGTAAAGGAAGAGGTCCCCTAGAAGGGCTGGGTCCCTAGCTTGGATCCAGAGGGTAGAACGTCCGTCTACGAAATTGGAGACGTGGTGTCAGAGGGTCTTTTGGAGGATATCTCTCTGTCTTGAAGTCTAGGTTCATGATTGTAGTTTCTAAAGTTCCCTCCTTTCCTTCGGTCCAACTTTCTTCTCCCCCTCCTCCACCCTCTGCTCCCCCACCACCACTTTCCCCACGGGAATGTCTGCTGAGGACGGTGGATGTCTATGGGTCCGTAATACCCCCTGGAGGTCTCTTCCCTCCTGACCTTGAGTCGGGATGGTCTTTAGTCTGGTCTGGTCTTGATCTTAAGTTCAAGAGACGGTTCTCCTCCACTAGTCAGAGGTTAGGAGTCGAGTCCGACTCCCGGGAAGCTGGTCTAAGGACGTAGGTCCTGATCCCCTGATCTTTTTGTCCCTTCCTATCCTTCCCAATTCCTCTCCTTTCTCTCTCCCTTCCCCTCTCTCCAGTTATTTCAGAGAACAAGGAATGGTCAGCCCCGTGAGACCAGTCAACAGGTACAGTCCTCCTCTGGTCCCTGTTTTCCCAGGGTCAACGCCGACGACCCAGACCAGGTAACCGTCCGTTCGACCGGGGACTCATGGGGTTCACCAGTCCTACAGTCAGAGTCTCTTCTTCTCAGGGGCGGTCTCAACGGTAAACAACGTCCTTCCGCCTGGGGAAGGTCCCGGGCTTTGACCTGAGAACAGATTGTGAGTCTTTACTTAACAGACTCCTCTGTGTACACAACTGTTTCGTTCTCTAAAATAACCCTTTCTCGTGGGACCACCTCTCGTCATCCCATTCCTTTTTGTATAATTTTTCGTCTCTGTAATGAAACGGTTGTTTCCAGGTAGATCAGTTCCGATACCAAAAAGGTCATTAGTACATATCTACACTCTCAACCTGACACTTCTTTCGACTCGCGACTTCTTAACTACCAAAACTTGACACCACAACCTCTTCTGAGAACTCTCAGGGAACCTGACGTTCCTATAGGTTGGTCAAGTAAGATTTCCTCTAGTCAGGACCCACAAGAAACCTTCCTTACTACGATTTCGACTTTGAAGTTATGAAACCGGTGGAGTATATTTCTCAACCGTGTAGCCTTTTCTGAGACTACGACCCTCCCTAACCCCCGTCCTCCTCTTCCCCTGCTGTCTCCTACTCTACCGACCTACCGTAGTGGCTGAGCTACCTGTACTCAAACTCACTTGAGACCCTCAACCACTACCTGTCCCTCCGGACCGTACGACGCTAAGTACCCCAGTGTTTCTCAACCTGTGTTGACTCGCTGACTTGACTACCCTAGTCTACGGTACTAGAAGTAAAAGACTTACAACTCAAAATTCGATCGAAAAAGTGAGATGATTAAAGTGAAAGTAGTTCTCCAAGAAATCAAAGAGAAACGAAAGACGGTAATCCCACCATAGTAGACGTATAGACTACTGGGTCCAGTCGTCCACGGGTTATATGATGACCTCTTCTCACCTTTTTATCGAGGTCTTTCTTACTTTTCCGTCTCGATTTCACCTTTGTTACAGGTCAACACCTACACTGACCACCACTTTTATTTCTGACTATAACATTTCTTGTTATGACGTATCCTTGGACCTTACAATCCAGGTACTTAGTTCCATTTAACCTTCACCAGTGTCCTCTACCGTTCTCACTTGTAGTTGTAAAATCCTTAGTTACTTGATTTTACCTGACCTTACCCCCTTAAATTAGGTATACTAGTAATATAGATGATGACACCCGTTCTTAGGGAATCTTGTTTACCTCATCGGGAGTATCAGTTGTTTTCTCAGACTTTACGTCATGGACCCACGTTAGAGTTTTTACTGTCTTACTAGATACAAGCAAAGGTTCCGTTTGGTAAGTTATAGTGTCATTAGGTTCAGATACGGGGTCTGTGATTATGGTTTCTTCGACTTCAACTTACCAAGAGACTTCTGGATGTTCTGGAAGATCTTGCTTATGGGGGTTTTCTACAGGAAAAGTAGTATCCCCTGACCTCACGTTTTCATCCTTCAGTTCTCTATGGTCCTCATTGTCTGTTCAAACTGGAATCTCATGTCTTGCTTCGTCCCGTTTCCACTTGTCTCAAAACGGTTCTCTTGCGTGACCAGTATCGTTTGTGGGAGAAGGTTGTTGTGTTCTCTTCTGAGATGTGTACCTGTGGTGGTCTACCAGTTATGGCTTTAGTCTAACTAATGGAAGAAACGTCGGTTTCTACCTCTTCAAGATATGTCAGTCGTTTTTGTTCTGGTTCTCGACTGACACCGAGTCCAGTACTAGAGGAATAACGTTTTAAGTCTGAATTTGACTTCTTTCATCCCTTTTGGTGATCCGGTATTCGTTTCATTACGAGTTTAAAGAAGTTCAGTCCGAAGTTGTCATACACTTGACTCTTTAAGGTCTACAAGTTCGACCTAAATGTTTTCCGTCTCCTTGTCTCTAGTTTAACAGTTGTAGATAACTTAGTATCTCTTTTGTTTTCTTAAGGTCTTTCTGTAGATGAAGACGAAGTAACTGATGTGATTTCGGAAACTGACCCATCTAGTATTGTTTGACACCTTTTAAGAATTTCTCTACCCTTATGGTCTGGTGGAATGGACGGAGGACTCTTTGGACATATCTCCACTTTTTCGTTGTCAATCTTACCCTGTACCTTTTTGTCTGACGAAGTTTTGACCTTTTCCTCATGCAGGTCCGACATATAACAATGGGACGAATAAATTGAATATACGTCTCATGGAGTAGGTCTATTACTTAGACGAATTAATTGAATATACGTCTCATGTAGTAGACCTATTACGACCCGACCTACTTCGTGTTCAACCTTAGTTCTAACAGTCCTCTTGATAGTTATTGGAGTCAACACGTCTACTATGGTGGGAATACCCTCTTTCACTTCTCCTCGATTTCTCGGAGAACTAGTTTCACTTTCTCCTCTCACTTTTTCAATCGAATTTTGAGTCGTAAGTCTTTTGATTCTAGTACCGTAGATCAGGGTAGTGAAGTACCGTTTATCTACCCCTTTGTTATCTTTGTCACTGTCTGAAATAAAAGAACCCAAGGTTTTAGTGACGTCTACCACTGACATCGGTGCTTTTCTGTGAAAGAGGAACCATCTTTTCGATACTGTTTGGAGTTGTCACATAATTTTTCGATTCTGTAATGAAACAGTTGTTTCCAGACATATCAGTTTCGATACCAAAAACGACATCAGTGCACACCTACACTCTCAACCTGATATTTCTTCCGACTCGTAACTTCTTGACTACGAAAACTTGACACCACAACCTCTTCTGCTAACTCTCAGGGAACCTGACGTTCGTCTAGTTTGGTCAGTTAGGATGACCTTTAGTCAGGAGTTATAAGTAACCTTAGTGACTACGACTTCGAGGTTATGAAACCGGTGGACTACACTTCTTGGATGAGTAACCTTTTTTGGGCCTACGACCCTTTCTAACTTCCGTCCTCCTCTTCCCCTGCTGTCTCTTACTCTACCAACCTACCGTAGTGGTTCAGGTACGTGTACTCAAACTCGTTCGAGGTCCTCTACCACTTCCTGTCCTTCGGACCGTACGACGTCAGGTACCAGAGTGTTTCTTAGTCTTTGCTGACTCGTTGACTTGTTGTTGTATAGAATTGTCTTAAAACGGACCCTTCGTCCATCAACTTCGTTCCCCTATATCGGCTTACCAAAATTACCTGTCTCAGTACCTCGAGAAAATCAGTTTACATAAGTGGAGGTAATCTTCCTGTCTGAACGAAACATCATCGGTAGTACAGTCGACTGATGAGAAAACTCCGTTCTTCTGGAAGTGTTTAAGGAAGAGAAATTGGTGGCAGAAAGATCTCCGGTACGATCTTTGAGGGAGAATAGATATAGAAGGAAGTCGGTCCGATGTCACGATATGTCTATCCACCGCGGAGATGTTATATATAAACTGAAATCTCCTGTGTAGGGTCAACACTACTAACCTTAAACCAGTAGTGGGCGAGTGTTCGTTTAGAGTCCCCAGGAAGACACGACCAAGACTTGAGGAAGTCGAGAATACCCCACGGAAGGCCAAGAGTCCGTCACCAGGGAACGGAACGGACTATGTATGACAGGTAGGAAAGTTAATCCGTCTCTCCGATCCTGAACCTATCGAAACGGAAATGTCAGACTTAAATTGACAATTTAAAAAGATCGTTTCCTACTTAAAAGGACGATAAAAAGTTATTTCAACCTGCACTGGTGTTTTCCATCCTTGTAACGTCACTCTTTCTTTATCCTTCCACGGTATTTACCTACACTACTTCTTCTTTAGACATAAATAAACCCAAGAAGGTTCACTCGATCTATTTTACCGTAGGTCGTGTCTACCGTCACTCAACCCCTGTCCGAACCATCGTCCCATTGAAAGACGTGGGTGTGTCGTCCTTTTCGGGATCCTCCACCCTTGCTAAGTCCCTTTCGGGGTCCCCTTCCGTCGAAGAAGAAGTCGACTCTACCCCGAGTCAACGGAGGGAAGGGTGGATCACGAAGCAAGTAAAGGGTGTCGGGTCTCGTCTTAAGTCGGAAGGCGACGACTCTTTGTCGTGTCAATAAGATAGGTTTGACAGTTGTCAGTCTCGAGTAAAGGTGGAGCGGACGTTAACCCAAACGTCAAACGAAACGACCCGACAAGGATTAGACAGGACTCTGGTAGTGTGTCGGAAGGAACACCGTGACTTGGCTCGGCTACCTACCTCCTCCGTACCGAACCCAGTGTAAAGTGTCCAGGGATCCGTTAGGGCAACGGGTGAACAGTGGTCCCGGTCCTTATATAACCGACGGTCCGATACGGATCGTGGGCTTACGAGGACCTTGTTTACAGTCAGACTAGGTCCTGACTGTGGAGTGAATAAGGGGTGAGTAAATAATCCACAGATGATACACCTGGTCCACGACCCTTGTGTCTCTACTAATTCTGTGACACCAAGGACGGGAGTTCCTCGAGCATAAAATAGTCCCCCTGTCTGCCGTGTGTACTACTGTTCAGTCTCTCTATACTTGGGGACTCCGGTGCCGTGTCATTCTTCCTTCGTAAGTAAGAAAGACTTCACCGACTCACGGGTGGTCGATAAAGTGTGTGACGAACTGTCTCTGTCCTTCGTCTGGGACACCCCCTTCTTCTCTCTTGGACCCTCCCTCCTCCCACAGTTTATTAACCGAAAGGGTTCATGATGAAAGGTAGAGGAACATTCCTTACCAAGACTCTCGGTATGTGCAGTGTCTACCCTGATTCAGTCCTTCTGAGACCCCGATAGTAGTTTGTTTTGGTTTCTCCCGTGCAGACACACAAAGTCGTGTTTAATGATCGATATCACGTTACACCTACTCTTTATAGTGTAAAAGGTAAAGAACTTGTAGATCCGATCCCCAAACGTTCGACATCACACACAATCTCAGTGATCCCCCGAACAATTTTGTCTGACGACCTGGCGACAGGGGGTTTAAAGACCGAGTCACCCAAACCCCACCCCGGACCCCTCTTAGACGTAAAGATTGTGCACGGGTTCCCGGTTGGTGACTGGATCTATTATGGACAGTGTATTCTTATTTACCTTCAATACTTACCATAATCCGGGACACGAATCGCGAAATGTCTGTGATCGATTGAATTGGGAGTATTATCGTGATATAACGTCTTTAATATGACATAGTAAGACAATATGTGCTCTTTTCCCTCTGTATCTAGAGTTATAAACGGATCCCAATGTCTTGATTATTCACCGTCCCTACTCTAAATTTGGAGTCGTAAAAACTCACCTCTTGGGTACAAAAAGACAGTCAAATAAGAGGGTGAATTGATCTCTTTACAAAAAAAGAAGGAAAAAAATTATATATCTTTGATTTGTCTAAACTGATATTTATTCACTTAAGATCTCAGTATTATGGGAATAAGGTAAAGTTTATGTAGGAGTTTATATAATAATATTAACATGGTGTTCTCTGTCACTGTTCTGGTAAATAAAGGAAGGACTTTTATCAACACTTTTATAAACTCTCTGACACTCGACCGTCACGGGACTCGCGTTCCTGGGAGGATTCGGTCGTCGGTAGTTAGGAGAAAATTTTGATTACCTTGTGTAAAACAATTTATTTTCAATAAAAGTCTTCGTGTTATATATTCGTCTGTCCTTGAAAGTCAGAATACTTTATCCACCACCACGACCGTCTTTGCTCGTGAACTCGTGACACCCGTCTTTGACTCTAGAGAAGGGTGTCTTCGTAGTCGAGACTATGTTTGTTCTCTTAGTAGGCGGACGAAACATCCTACGTTTTCACCTAGACACTCAACGAGTCTTCGTCCTTCCTCCGTCTTCGTCGGGGTCACTTGTACGGCCTGTGTACAGGGGAAGGGGATCCCTCACGAAATGGTTATGAGATCCCTCCACCCCAACCAACCAACCTACCTCAACACCTCTCCGTCGGAGTTTCCTTACTGAAATCGTGATCAATCTAGACGAAGTATAAATACCAACTATTTGACAAATCACTCGATGAATCAAGTAAAGAACAGTTGATTAAGAAGACATCAGAGACACTTCAACTCGTCTTACGGTGTAGTCTATAAAGATTTCTTGTCCCGAGTGGTGGTTCGTTCGGGTTGACTATTGATGGTAAAGATCCGTTACTCTCTAAGTACATGCGTCGGTGAGGAGTATCTCCATCAGAGACGTGTAATAAACGAAGACGAACCTACTCACCGAGTCAAGAATGTCACACAAGTTTCAAAGGATACTGAGTGATGGGTCCAATCTATTCTTCTGGGAGACGTGTATACCTGAAGGAACCACCGAGTCGTCATTTCTTAGGTGGACGGTTACGTCCTCTAAGTCCTCTGAACCCAAGTTAGGGACCCAACCCTTCTAGAAGACCTCTTCCTTTCCGTTGGGTGAGGTCATAAGAACGGAGTCTTTAGGGTACTTGTCTCTTCGGACCACCCAATGTCAGGTACCCCAGCGTTTCTCAACCTGTACTCACTCGTTGATTTGTGGTGTGACACGAGTATCCTGACTAAGTATTCGGTGGAGGTCTATAATTGAAATAATAAATCTCGACGTAGAGTAGGTGGTAGTGGATAAAGATGAACTCAACTTTCTTGGTTGGTTATGAGTACGGGAGACAGAAGGTATACCATTATTGAACGTCAGTCCACACCGGTACACCGATTGTAAATCGGTTACACTATGTCTGAAAACCTAGTGAAAAAAAAACACACACCCAATTCAAAATAGACCCCGTTTTACTCCTGACGTCAGGTACTCCGTCGTGGAGTCTACCGAGACTCTTTGACGAGGTATTTCCGTTACCCCATTCCAGTTATATATTCTGAAACCACTTCCCCTTAAGTTACTTTAGTTTGCGAATGAAATGTTCTCCAAAAGACCATCGGTGCTTCTAGACTACAGTAGTACTTCCCTAAATCATGCAAAGATCTACAATCCTCTACGTTCCTAACTTTTACTTTCACAATCAACGAGTCAACACAGGTTGAGAAAAGATGGGGTACCTGACATCGGACAGTCCGAAGGGACATCCCTAGTATTTTAGACAAAGACTTTTATAGGTTGACAGATTTATGGACAGGGTGGTCTAAGGGACCTCGTGTCTCACGGACAGAGGTGGGACTTGAGGGAGTTCCCCACAGCTTCTAGTTGTCCGCGTCGTCATGTCCCAAGTCAGAGGTGTCTCCGTCTGCCGTTTGCGGGAACAAAGTAGTGACCGTTACGAGATTCACGGTCAAACATCAGCTGTCCCGGGGGAACACCAATATTTAAGACGGCATGAACCCCTCCGTAAAGTACTAGTAAAACAGGGTTCAACGATCCTTCCGAGTAAGGGTCAAGACTTCTTCCAAAGACGACTATCCGGTAAGTTACACGATAATTACCTGCTCCAGAAGTATCAGTTTCTATAGACCTATGGACAGAAGATCAACACCAGGTCCTTTTATAAGTGAGAGTAACGTAGAAGGGTATAGACCTCAGTGTGATAATGTTAGTAACTAGTGCATAACTCGACATGTAAACTAGTTGTCGAAGTTCAGATCAATAGTAACAAAAGTAACCTCCGAGTCAGTATGTGAACCATTATTTTCTCTGTTATTAGAACATTTTGTCCATTTGATGTTTGTTATATCGATTATTGTAATCACCTTAAGATTCATTTATAAAGTCGACACTCGGAGGGTGTGGTTTGGTCAAAAAATTTTTCTGGTAGTCCTGATCCCTTACCCAGTGAATTCCTCCTTTAGACTAAAGAGTATACCAAGTGGTACACACAATGTAATTTCCTAAGTAGTCCATACTTTTGCGTCGTAAGTCAAACTTAATATCTTCCCCATGGGGGGACTCTACGACGTTCCCACGGTTCCCGGTACACCAAAACATCATGGCGAAAAGAGTAGTATCTCTAGAGTCTCACGTCATTTGATTATCGGACCAATGATAGTAAACTTTGAATCACTCACTTTCAACAATTGCGAAGTGATACCGGTTAAGTAGGAGGTTAGGGTTACTTCTGTTTTTTATCGACGATTTAACAGTATGGTCATCTTATGTGTACAGAACTGAGTAACTCGAGTGTAGTTACAATCTAACCGATCTCAATGGAGATTAACCGATGGATATACTGGAACTCAAGGGCCCTTAGGGTCCGATGTGGAAAGATAGTCCTTATCTTTCTTGTCCTGACTTAAGAGAAGATTTTATTTGAAGGATCTTCCATAGATTAGTCCCGGGACCTCCCCCCTTTAAGTTGTTCCATTGGGTCTGCATGATCTGTGTCCATTAACCGGTGTTTGAGTTGGCCTAATAGAAAATTTTCTTCGACAAACGGGAGACAAAAGTAAGGGAAGAAGTAAAGGACGACCAACCCTTCTTCATTGTTGATCTCGTGGACAGAACCTGGGTCTACACCCTCGGTACACGTCTCGAACCACCTTTGTCTGGTGGTTGCAACACAATGAGTAGTAACACTGATAATACACGTTCCCTTCCTTTGAAGATAGACTAAATTTAGACGTATAGAAACCAGAGAAATAATGTTGTCGAATCCAAAATAGAATACACACCTGGGTTCTACTGGTAGTCAAAAAGTGACAAGGGTAATATATTCTACACCCCCAGACGAGGGGAGGAGAACTTATATCCCTATAAACACTACAGAAACCGGTCAAAGACTCGGGTGCGGAATTCTTTGTCCGTCGAAGATGAAAGACAGAAAACCTTGTGAGAAAACCTTTGGGGATTGATTAGTATATTCTCCAAACTGAGGGACTCTGGTGGTGAGACCTCCGGTACACATCCGTGATATCAACTGTCAGAGTCCGAAGGCTTTTGGGGAGGTTCCAGGGTCTGTATACGTCCTATGGTAGAATCTGAGAAATCTGGTCGGATAGACAACTGACTTTTAATACTTATTGGACTAGTTCTCATGAGACTCGTCTTCTTTAATCGGTCCAACAGTACTCCTTCTGTTACACACCTTGACGATATGACTGGAACACCGATACTTCTCTCGGTAACCACAGTGAAATTTTTACCTTAATAAATATTATTAGTTCTATACCTTCGTTAGATTCACAGGTAGTTGTCTACTTACCTGTACCACACCAACAACAAGTCAGCGGGTCAACACAGGCTGAGAAACACTGGGGTACCTGCCGTCGTGTGGTCCGGAGAGACAGGGAGTGGTAGAGGGTTTCAAACGGGTTCAAGTACAGGTGACGTGACCACTACGGTAGGTCGGTAGAGTAGGACTATAGGAGAAGAGGAAGACGGGAGTTAGAAAGGGTCGTAGTCACTGAAAAGGTTTCTCAGTCCACAACATAGTCTCTCGTTTTATGACCTCAAAGTCGAAATCGTAGTCATGTAGGGTACTCATAAGTGTCAACTAAAAGGAAGTCTAACTTACCAAACTAGAGGAACGTCAGGTTCCCTAAGAGTCCTCAGAAAAGGTCTTGGTGTCAAACTTCCATAGTTAAGAAACCGTGAGGTGGAAGAAATACCAGGTCCAGAGTTTTGGTACACTGGTGACCCTTCTGGTTCGGAACTGATATACCTGGAAACACTCGTCTCGTTACAGAAACGAGAAGTTGTGTGATAGATCCAAACAGTATCGAAAGGACGGTTCTTCGTTTACAGAAGACTAAAGTACCAACGTCAGTGGTGGGCGTCACTCAAATCTCCGGTTCTTCTCCTCTTAGACAGTGATGAATGTGTAAAGGGGGGAGATAAACGGTACTTCATTACCCCGATCTACAGTATTAGAATCCCAAAAAAAAAATTATAAATCAAAATTCGACCGAGAAAGTGAGAGGAGGAAGTCGGAGTAGTTCTCCGAGAAATCAAAGAGGAGTGAAAGACGGTAATCTCACCATAGTAGACACATAGACTCCAACAACTACAAAGAGGGTGGATAGAACTAAGGTCGTACGTTGAATAGGTCGGACCGTAAAGAGTACTACACGAGTCGCATATCTAATTTGTCTCACTGTCGTCTGTCGGGACGACATGAGGAAAGAATTAGAACGTGGTTAGTCAACAAGTATGACCCAAGATTGATAACGAAGAACTGGATGTATGTCAAAAGAGTCCTCTGTTTATTCTGTCAGATCATAAGGGTAGAGAAATTCTCGAACGGTGTTAAATGATACTAGGGGTGTCGGTTTCTAAAACCGGATCATCTACTTTGTCTCCATCTACAAAAAGACCTTAAGGGATCGAAAGAGATACTAGGTCGCTTAGAACCGTTAAACTAGCGACCAAGGAGAAGGAAAAGATTTGGGTCAAATCTGTATACCTAAAACAACCAAACGTAGTACGACTTCGGATCGTACGTTCTAAAATCCGGGCTGGAATGATCGTACCTTCTACTCACACTAACAGACTGCGATCGTGTAAGAAATCATGACAGGAAGAACCCTTAATCCCACTTCTAACTGGAAAAGGTCAGAACACTGGTGACGACCCAGAAGGTCTAAACGACTGTATAACTTACGTCGTGGAACTACCGTAGTAGGAAGTCCCAAAACTTATCGAGATGACTTTAAAACAGCGTGGGTGATCGAAATAATTGTCGACACGAAAGATTCCGGTCAAACTGAAGCGAGAGGTCTTATAGACCGAGACCCACCGACTGGTGTGGTAGTATCATTAGACCAAGTAAATCTAGAAAAAACATGTCAAGAAGGTACATATGAAAGGTAGAGAAGAACTAGAGAAGTCGTAGATGAACCAGGGATGACAAAAAACAGAAATAACGTGGGTAGAAATCCGTTTTACAAGGGAACGATAGAGGTTAAAAGGTCTTTTCTAGAGAGCAGAAAGGGGAAGACAACAAAGGAAGATCAAAATATGTGACAAGCAACTCCTTCCTGAAGAACAGAGAGGTACGACAAGAAACCTTTAGACGTAAATCAACCTATATAGAAAGGGAAAGAGGGAACGAAAAACGAAGAGAAGAAAGGAATCGATAAACATTCCGGAGGAGTCTATTGGTGAAACGGAGGAGCGAAAAGAAAAAGAAACCCTACCATAACAAACGACGGAGGACATGTGCAATACCCGGAGGTAGGTATCAAGAAGTCCGTATGATGAATGTTCAAGAACTTAGATAAGTAATGGAATCACCGTGGGGTGAGGTCATGAGAACGGATCTTTTAGGGTACCTGTCTCCTCGGACCATCCGACACCAGGTACCCCAGCTATTCTCAGCCTGTACTGACTCACTGAAGTGAAAGTGAAAAGTGAAAGTACGTAACCTCTTCCTTTACCGTTGGCTGAGGTCACAAGAACGGACTGCTTAGGGTCCCTGCACCCTCGGACCACCCGACGGTAGATACCCCAGCGTGTCCCAACCTGTGCTGACTTCGCTGAATCGTCGTCGTCGTCGTCGTACAAGTATCCCCTAAACTAAATTCAGCATGGACAGACCGTGTCACCAAAAGGGACGAAAGAAATCAAATTTGGACTTAAAACAACACTCTTCGACTACTAGACTCGGTATCAGTCCAAGTCCAGGAAAAAAAACGACTGACATATGTCGAAGAGGTAGAAGTCGATGTTTCTTACATTAGTTAAACTAAAGTCATAACCGGCAAACCACTTCAGGTACACATTTCAGTAGAGAACACAACAACTTTTTCCTATAAACGATACTGACCACGTAAGAGAACCATCTTAAGTCAGTCGGAAACGGGACGAAGTAAAACAAGAGGTTCCGGTTTGAACGGACAAAGAGGTCCATAGAGAACTAAAGGATGAAAACGTAAGGTTAGGGGTTGCTACTTATCTTGAAAAAAAAAAAAAAAACCACAATCAAGATCCTCCAAAAGATCCAGAAGTATCTTGACTAGTCGAAGAAGTCATAACCACCATCCCCGTATCTGAACCTAACGACACTACAACTTACCGAACGGAACCTTTACTTGGCTCTAGTAAGACAGTAAAAACTCCAACGTGGGTTCATGACGTAAAGACTGAGAACAACTGATACTCCCGATGAGGTAAAGAAGATACCCTAAGAACGGGTGTCATCATCTATATTACCAGTAAACTTAATTTAAGTGGGTAAGGTCAGGTAAAATCAAGTGACCAAGGATTCTACAACTACAAATAAGAGTGGTAGAGAACGAACTGGTGTAGGTGGTGTAAGTACAATCCAGGTACTTAGTTCCATTTAACCTACACCAGTTCGTCCTCTACACACCATTCACATATATGAGGGAGAGAGGGAGAGAGAGAGAGAGAGAGAGAGAGAGATATATATATATATATATATATATATACGATGTATATATGGTGATATAGACTTTCTTAGACGGACGTTACACCCTCTGGGACCCAACCCTTCTAGGGGACCTCTTCTCTTACCGATGGGTGAGGTCATAAGAACGGAGATCCTAAGGTACCTGTCTCCTCGGACCACCCGATGTCAGATACCCTGACGTTTCTGAGTCTGTGTTGACTCGCTGATTGTGAAAGTGTATATGGTGATATATGTATGTAAATACTTCAAAACGGTAAAAGTTATTGTACCCACCCAAACCTCCCATAATACGAATCACTTTACAATCTCTTTCTGTTTATGATATACAGTAGTGAATATGTCTCTTAGATTCTTTTATTTGATCACTTATATTGTTTTATCTTTGTCCAAGTGTTTATATCTGTTGTTTGATCACCAATGGTCACCTTTCTCCCTTTCCCCTCCCCGTTATCTCCCCATCCGCTAATATCTATGTTTGATGAGACAACATGATGTTCCTATATAACATGTCATGTCCCTTATATCAGTTCTAAAATATTATTGATATTCATGCCATGACCGAAATTTTTAACACTTAGTGATACAACTTGTGGACTTTGAATATATTATAGTATTTAATTGATATTATGACATTAAAATTTTTACCGTCTCACCTTTCTACATTCACAGGATCAGAGACTACTGTAACTACTTGGGGACAAAAAGATGGACAGAGGTCTAAAGAGTGAATCATACGACACGCACACACGAGAGCCAGCACAGACTGAGAAACTTCGGGTACCTGACATCGGGTGGTCCGAGGAGACGGGTGCCTTAAAAGACTCGTTTTTATGACCTCACCCCATGGTAAAGGATAAAGTCCCCTGGAAGGGTGGGGTCCCTAGTTTGGACGCAGAGGACGCAGAGGAAGTAACCATCCGTCTAAGAAATGGCGATCACGGTGGACCCTTCGGGGGAGTGAATCACTCTATGATGAGACGAATAAAATTGAATATACGTCTCATGTAGTACTCTTTGCGACCCGACCTTCTTTGTGTTCGACCTTAGTTCTAACGGCCCTCTTTATAGTTATTGGAGTCTATACGTCTACTGTGGTGGGAATACCGTCTTTCACTTCTCCTTGATTTTTCGGAGAACTACTTTCACTTTCTCCTCTCACTTTTTCAACCGAATTTCGAGTTGTAAGTCTTTTGCTTCTAATACCGTAGACCAGGGTAGTGAAGTACCCTTTATCTACCCCTTTGTCATCTTTGTCGCAGTCTGAAATAAAAACCCCCGAGGTTTTAGTGACGTCTACTACTAACGTCGTTACTTTAATTTTCTACGAATGAGGAACCTTCCTTTCAATACTGGTTGGATCTATCGTATAAGTTTTCGTCTCTGTAATAAAACGGCTGATTTCAGGCGGATCAGTTCCGATACCAAAAAGGTCATCAGTACATACCTACACTCTCAACCTGACACTTCTTCCGACTCGCGACTTCTTAACTACGAAAACTTGACACCACAACCTCTTCTGAGAACTCTCAGGGAACCTGATGTTCCTCTAGGTTGGTCAGGTAAGACTTCCTCTAGTCGGGACCCTAAAGAAACCTTCTTTACTACGATTTCGACTTTGAGGTCATGAAACCGGTGGAGAACGCTTCTCAACTGAGTAACCTTTTCTGAGACTACGACCCTCCCTAACCCCCGTCCTCCTCTTCCCTTGCTGTCTCCTACTCTGCCGACCTACCGTAGTGTCTGAGCTACCTGCAACTCAGACTCACTTGAGGCCCTCAACCACTACCTGTCCCTACGGACCGCACGACGCTAAGTGCCCCAACGTTTCTCAGTCTGTACTGACTCGTTGACTTGACTTGACTATCTAGGTATAACAAATTCGGTGAGGGTCAATTCAAAACAATGAATAGCCACTACCGTAAGATTTTTTTGTATAAGGGGGTGTAGGATTGAGACTCTTCCTCAAACAATGCCCCTGTTCTCCTAAACCGATCCGAACTTTGATATGAGACTGAAGAAATTATTTTAACGGTCAACCCTTACTACGTTCCCAAGTTGGTGGTACTGACTAAATAGGACTCCATCAGAGGACTCCAAGAGAATCTTGAATTACATGTTGGAGGTCAATAAGGTCGGACCACTAACCGTCTCTTCTACCTTAAGGTACCGTATGGTAGAGTGGACGAAGGGGAAGGAGAGGGAAGTAGAGTGGACCCCGGTCTCTCACTTCCTCTTCGACCTGAGATGGGGGTACTGAGGACCTACCATTACTTCCCTCAAGAAGGTCGTAGAAGGAGTCACATTCCAACCAGACCGATCCCTAACCCCGAGATTCCCCTCTCCTAACCTCAACTGTAAAGAAGGGAGTTCTGTTGTACCTTCTGTTTCGATTTTGAGTTCCTTCTCGTGTCTTGGTTTTGCAGTTTTTCTAATCGAAATTCGGTTTGAAACCTTAAGCAGTATAACTCTTCCCGGTCTCCGGTAGATCCTCTCTCCTGAACCCTGACCTTTTACGTTACTCCCTATCCGTTCGGTTGTGTCCACTTAGTCTGTACACAAACACACGAACACACGTGTATACACCGATCGTCTTATCGAGTCCTATCGACGAACACAAACGACTGTAGACCCCGTACCCACGTAACCCTCCGAGAGGATTTTCATAGACTCCATTGTAGACGAGGATGCTTCGGATAAATACGAGGTTTTAGGTTAGATTTGTGTTGGACTAGTACTTTAGGAACGTCTAGGTAGGTTACCCAGACGCGAGAAGGTCTTACACCGAATATTGGATTACTATCGTAAATGAAGTTAAAGGTAACGTAATATCGGTCAGTTAATAAACGGGTAAAGGAGTTGACCTACCTTCCTGAAGACTTCCGTCCCTAATAAGGAATTAAGAAGGGAGTATCGGATACAGTGTCATGAAACATGAATCTTTCACTAATTATTTAAAGAAAATTAATGATAACAGTTGGAAAACCGAAAACACACACACACACACAACTGTATATATTTGTCTAACCGTTACAAAAAAATCATCATGTAAAAAAGATTTACTGTCTTATTTGTATCTTTAAGTAATGGTTCCGCGGTTCTATTTAGAATTCGTCTTCTCAACTTGTATAAATTCTTTTTTCTCCTATCCTTTGTTCTCTCCCTAAGCCTCCGACTTTTAAAGAGACAGAATCTTTTGTCGAAGTCCGTTTACTTACGGGAGGCTTTTGAAATACCCGGAAAAACGTGTTTCACTAAAGACTAGTAAAGGGATGTCACGGAGAGAATAAACCTGTGTCTCAAAGTAAATAATTAGTTTGTATTAACCCGAAGTAAAGTCTTCCTACTTGTTTCGGACAAAACACCAGGATAAGTTTTCGACCCAAATCAGACCCAGTCTCACAAACAGTCGCAGACAAAGGTCCGGGACTCCCCAACCTACGACGTCGTCCTGTTAACCCCGAGGCAACCAGTTAAAGGATGAGGGGTCTCGGGAACTTTCCCGGAGAGGAGCCGAAACCTCGGGTACAAGTGACTGAGACTTATATTCCGGACGTGGAGGTGTGGGTGAGTCGTGCGTCCCAGGTCGACCGGGGAATAGTTGATACAGTAAAGGGTGTCGTGACCGGGAAGAAGATGACTCGACCGGAATTTGGGGTCGAGTCTATGGGTCCCTGGTCTCGACCACAAAACAAAACAACACAAAACAAAATTTTTTGGAAGTCACGAATACCCGACGAAGACTTTTATGACTTCTCTGAGACTTTTTATCGGGTACGTTTATATCAAACCTTGTTTTCTCTTTCCTCTGTTATAATCTTTTCTCTTGTACAATATAGAAGATTAATAACTCCTGTCCGTGACACGATACTTGAAATGTATATAATAGACATTAGGATTCTCGTTGGACTCTCCACTCATTGGACTGTGGATGAATGTCCCTTTTACTGCAGTCTTCAATTTAATCTCCCTGTTTGTGTCTTGATATAATCACCACTTTCGACTACTCTCAAGTCCAGACTAGAATGTACACTTTATGTTTTTCTAGTTTGATGAATGTACCCTTATGATACGGATTAATGTTCGATTAACTGATTTAATCACACACACACACACAATCAACGAGTCAGTACCAACTGAGAAACGCTGGGGTACCTGACATCGAGTGGTCCGAGGAGACAGGTACCTTAGAGGTCCCTTCTTATGATCTCACCCAACGGTAAGGGAAGACGTCCTCGAGAAGGGTTGGGTCCCTACCTTGGGTCCAGAGGGCGTACCGTCCGTGTCAGAAATAGTAGACTCGGTGGACCCTTCGGGTGTTCGCAGTTATAAAACCACTATAAAATCTTGTGTTCATACTTTATGGGGTTCACTTTATTACTCCATCCTTTGAGATAATTTAGTCATTGTCTCTTCCTTTAAAGTTTTTTTTAAAGTGTTATGGGGGGTTTTCGTACCGTTGGTCTGAATTACTTAAGGAAATTTGAGGATTTCTTGTCTACTAAATGTTCGACACGATTGACATAGTTTTGTGACTACTCAGACCTGAACTCGATTACATAAGATGAACTAATTAAACTAGAATTCCAATGAGATCCCTACGTCCTTTTTTTAGTCATCTTCTTTTAGATAATTGTAATCTATTATGTTTGAGTAGAGTTATATATAGGTTTCTCTCTGACTGTTTTGGAAATAAAACTCATTTTATTTTAGTGATGGAATTGAACTATTCGTATGGATAAATTTTAGTACGTGGTCATTACCTTACTATGATTTTCGAAAAGAAAGTTTCTGTCCGGGTTTAGTTCTTATGATGATGGTACTTTTCATTAATCTGGTTAACGTTTTTAATATTTCTTGTTATTGACGACCTTTTCTTCTCTTTTTATAAATATTTCTGAAACGACATCTGAACCTTGATTTATTTCAAAACTTTCCCCTGTCTAAACCAAAAGTTTATTTTTTAGTCATCGTAATAATATACGTCATATAATGATATATGAGACATGTGACGTAATAATATGTGTTCGTCATTTGTCGATCTTTAGTATGCACATGTCACTATATCTTATATTCTACGATTCTTACGTACGTTATTGAATTCGTGTTTCTGTTGCGTTAAATTTAGTTTTAGTGATGAAAAGACTGAAACCGTTTTACTAAAATGGTGAAAAATCTGTTTATTTTACCTTTCTTACACTCTCCTATAAAACTCTTACTTCTGGAGATTAACCTCTACTGATCGTGATATTTAAGATATATATAATGTTTCCTTTTTTTTTTGGATACATAAAGACTGTTAAACTATATACTACTTAACTCCGTCTTCAATAAATTTATAGTAAAGATAGATTTGTACATGTTTTATACGAGTTTACTCATTCTCAGTTATAAATAAAAAATTAGACATCTTGTTGGTTTACTTTCTTCTGGGTTCCAACGTTGTCGAGAACCCTTGATATTTTTTACTTGATACTTCTGGAAAGTTTCCGAACTTCGTTGTCCTGTTTATGGTCACCTTCTCTAGTTTTCTAAGTTGACTAATTACAAATTGTATAAAATTAGTATTTCTATGTTCTTTACTTTCTTTTTCTCGTATAACTCTTTTATAAACGAAGTTTTATCATGTTAGTCTTTGTATATTCCTTGAACGATTTTAGTTGTACTCGTACAAATAAAGGTCTTTTAAGTACCCAGCCTCCTATCAGTTACGTCGTAATAAAGATTCTCATATTTCATTTTTCAACAAACTTCATTACCTTCTGAACTCATTTAATCTTAGTTAGTTGAATTCTAAAAAAGTGAATTTTACCATTGATATTTTCTATATAGAACGTACCACCTTTTTATGAATACCAGACCACAATTCACTTCTCTCCTTTATCTTTTACCACACACGTTGTACTGACGTTGACGTATTTTTGTTCCTACTTACACGAGGTCTGGACCTTTCCTCAAGTATTTTTACTTGTGTCGACAATGTCCTGACCAAACCCCCACTCAAAACTCAACATTTGAGTTTACTGTTGACCCTATTCCGTCTACTTCTATTATCTGTTTTATGATTCACTATCCCTGCTGCCACTTGACTTTTCTCCGAGTCAGTTTCCGTAAGTCTCCTTTTTTTTTTTCGTTGGTTTTGACTTTGTGTTTTGTGAATCTGTGAATCTAATTCCCTGGAGAAACTAACGTCGTTTTACACACCCCAGGTCCCGGTGTCGAGAAGGTCGGTCTGAGGTACTTCTGGAGAGGGAGTCTCCACGAGTACCTCCTCAAACTTTCGGGACTCGTTGTCCTTCGACGTCTTCCTATAATTCACCCTTTTACTGAGTCTGTCTAATCATCCCAGTGCGATACGTATAAAGTCAAGTCAAGTCAGCGAGTCAGCACAGGCTGAGAAACGTTGGGGTACTTAACGTCGTGCGGTCCAGAGGGACAGGTAGTGGTTGAGGGCCTCAAGTGAGTCTGAGTGTAGGTAGCTCAGGCACTACGGCAGGTCGGGTAGAGTAGGAGACAGCAAGGGAAGAGGAGGACGGGGGTTAGGGAAGGTTGCAGTCTCAGAAAAGGTTACTCAGTTGAGAAGCGTACTCCACCGGTTTCATGACCTGAAAGAAATCGTATAAATTCTCTGGTAATAACAGACACTCGGAAGTCGAGCCCTGCTGACATGTTTTAAAGACAACTACAAGAACATTAGTAATAAAAATGTCTTTTCTTTAAGTCTAGGTTTGTCTTCGTGAATTTCCTTCAGTACTAGAAGCAATTGTGTCCCAAGGAACTTAACCAATATCTAACACCGAGACCGAGACATAGAAACTTAAGGAAGACTTATCTCGACAAACCCTTTTACGGTTCCACGATAGATCACCACTCAATGTTTCCATGTGGAGGTAGGTAGTTTATAAATAGCTCGAGGGTGACATACGGTTCGGGGTCTCCTTCTGTCTCCTTCTTTCTTTAGTCTGGGCCTGAGACAAAGGGTACTCACATTTCTGACCAGGTTCTAAGTCTGTGTGTAGTAATAAGGTACACGGAGTTAGTCGTGTATCCGTTTGTTGACACTCTTATCCCGACTAACGACTCTTACGTCCTTCTCATCGTGAGTTTTCTGTTTTAAGCTTGGCTCAGAAATTTGTTCTCATGTCTGGATGGGCCGTCTCTCCTCTCTTCCCTCTTTTTAGGGCCGTCTCCAGTGTCTTCCCTCAGAACTGTTTCCTTCTCTTTCCTTGGAACGGTCCTCACTGACCCGCTATTCACACGGGACCCCCCTACAGATTCTCCATCTATCCCTATGTCTTGTGACTCCTAAACGGATTAAAATAGGAGATTTCACAATCAGGGAGTCAACACAGACTGAAAGACGCTGGGGTGCTTGACATCGGACGGTCCGAGGAAACCCTTTAGGTACCCCAAGGGGTCCGTTCTTATGACCTCGTCCAACGGTAAAGGGAGGGGTCCCTAGAAGGACTATGTCCCTAATTTGGACCCAGAGGACGTGACGTCCGTCGAAGATCCGAAAAGTTTGAAACAAAGATTAAGTGTTCTGAGAAACAACTTTCAGGATGAACCTTCGCTTCAGATGGAACGTCTTGTCTACTTTCTTCTTGAGACTATCTCGTCTTCCGAACCCTGGTTCTTGGTGTGGGGACGGAGAGTCTGGGGGTTCGGAATTGAACTACGGGGTGTTTCGTTACTATTTTAGTGTCGACATCTGGTATCCTCAGTGTGTTCTTGAAGTCTGTCCCTTACTGAGTTAGTCTAACCCGTCGCAACTCGATACTCTTTAAATTGTCTGACGATAGTATGACTTCTATTCGGGAACCGTCATTGTTGGAACCTAAAGACTAAAGTAACAGAAACATGGACTCGACGATTCGTAATACCTGAGACCCGAAGGAACGATATAACGACCTTACTGACGAGGTTAAAAACTTTTCACCTCTCTTTTCAGGAGATATCATTACGGAGGAACTACGGTCCCTGAGTTTTCATTACACAACGACCTGTAACGTGTAAGACCGGTTAGAAAAGAAAAAATATTTTTAGAGACCCGACTCCATCACTTAAAGTGTAAGTAAGAATCTTAGACCCGTTGTTCCCTCGGCTTGTAGCGAAAGAAGGGGTCGGGAGAGACTCCACACTTAGAGAAGAAACTCGGTCGTCCGTGAGATTTTACTGGACCCAAATACAACCGACCCTCGTCCGAATCCTCAAATGTTTAAACAAAAGAAATTTTTGAGTTTAAGAGGTAGACGACGGAGGTAAGACCCACTGACACTCACTGACCCACAGACCGTGTCGCGAAAAACCTGACCTGTAGACCTACATACCAGTAGTAGAGAATTCCTGTAAATGTAGTGTGCAAAGAGAAAGTCTCCTATTTTATACTACTACGGAAAGTTATTTCGTCCACGGCGACGAAGAACGGTTTAGGACGGAACCCATAATTTTCGTCGGGTTTATTGCCGTTCTGGGTCGTTCACGGTCGTCGATACACGGACATACACCCCCCACTATCTCGGTTTCGTTTATAGAACGACCTCTCCACTAATCCACTATAATTTACAGTTCGAGAGTTACTTAATGAGAGTCTTCAAAGTGTTTTCTCTTCGTACCAGAACAGAGGTAACGACGACACAGTTTGTTTTTGTAAAAAACCAGAAGGAGAGAACACCTCTATATATTGGTGATGGAAGACTAAAACCTAAGTAAGATTCCTCAGTCTCTTGTTGGAGGATTAGTCCTCAAGAACCCGGGACCGCCTCACTTACTCCTCTCAAAGGCCCATTAAACAGAGGACATCAGACCGTAAATAGAAAAACGACACGACTTCCCATCTAGCTCCGACTAATCTCTGTGAATCGTACTTGTGTCGTCTCTCACTGCCGTGGCGTCGCAGGTCTACTCAGTCATCTCTCGTCACGGTTGTGGAGACGAACTGAGACGGGTCACATTAGTCACTATACCGCCTCGGGTGCCACTCTACCGGAACTTTGAACGTAATTTCCTTTCTAATGGGAGACTCTCGACTTACTCAGTTTATTAGCTACTATAATCGGTGGACGTCTTTAGCACCACTTTCTACCTACAAAGGGATTCCCAATTCGTCCTTCTTGTCCTAGGGCGTACTAACTTTCAGTTTCTTTGACTTCCGATTAGTCACTCAAACCGAGTTTTCCCTCTTGTCTAATCGGCTCCCGGTACCCCCTTCAACACCCCCGCCCCCGGCGACGTAGTTGAACTGTTTGTCAGGACCTCTGCCTGGAGTCATGACACACGAGGTCGGACCCGTTCGTACGTGGGCCGAGACCCCCGCACTCTTAGGAGTGGTGATCTGCTACAGTAGGGGGAGGAAAGGGTGGGAAGAAGGAATAAAAGTAAGTGGTGTCTCCAAGACTCGTGTCGAGACCGGGTGTATGACAGGATCCGTACTCTCCCCACGTTCCTTATCCTGTCTTTTCAGGAACACGAGCACCTTCGACGTGTTTTGTTATTTGGTTCCATGTTGTAGTAAAGTCTCTCATTATACGTGAGTCTTCTTTTAGATTTTCCACGGACCCCTTTCCCTCTCTTCCTGAAAGACTTCTTTCCTGCACTCCGTTTACCGAAGGGTTCGAAGTGTTCGGAGTGGGACAGACTTACTGCCTCCGAACCTCTGAAGGAGGGAGGGAAACGACCCTCCGTGCGACTACTGTCTCCGACGACACGTCCAGGAGTGTAGGGCTCTTTTCCTACGAGGTCTCTCGTCTACCCTCACGGCCGAACGACCGATCTCTTAAGGGAGTGACACTTACCTTTTAGACGTAGACCACGTCCGTACTCCGAAGCTCCGCCGACCCGACGGACTGTGTGTCGTCTGTGAGTCAGTTACAGTAAATACTAGTAAGGGTAACGTACTACAAGACTCTCGGGAGGCTGTGGGGTTACCCACAGAGAAGTAACTAACTGTAAACACTTGCCTACTATAGAAACGGAGTACGAACTAAGGACATGACAGGTTAATCTCGAGAGTTAAATCCTAATAAAGTATAATCTTAGATTAGAACGCTCTTTTAGTGTAAATTCCCTTTAAGTAAGGTAAATTCGATAGAAAAGTTTGTTTAGTTAGGTTACTTCTTAAATAGGTAAAACATCCACCTCCTTATTAGAACATCGAATTAATATTCTTTTACTCGATTTGTATAATCTTTTTTATCAAAGAGATAATAGAGTAATAGATACAAGGGTCACTTAAACAACAAAGAGGAAATAATCTTAAGTAATGCACTATCAGTGGATGATTACTTCGGTATTGAATTGTGACCCATATAATCTAAAACAGGAATATTATTATTAGTAAAGAATTTAGGAATATACATAAATGAGTTAACATATATATAGTAAATTTTAAGTTTGATTACCATACCTCAACCATCAAAATACTAGGGGTAAGCTATCTACTCCTTTAACTCTGAAGTTTTTCCACCCATTGAAGAGTCTCCACGGTTTCGGTCTATCATTCACCGGTGCTCCCTAAGTTTGTGTCTAAACAAAGTAAAGTCTCGGGTGTGAGAGTCGGTGGTAGGACATCTCATGGGAGAAAATCTTAGACCCTTGTGATGTCTAAAGGTACTTAGGAAGTATATTGAAATTTCGTTTAGTGGTCTTCACTCTTATTTTTTAGTCGGTTTTCTAGAAAAAGTATTTCTGAAAAGTTTATGTACTTCAGTTCTCATTTTGGAGTATCTTCAATAATTTACCCACGATTTTTACAAAAGAAAAGATACCGAAACTACCTTTCCTTTACTGATAGCGAGGTTAAAATGTGGAAAAGAAGGAAGAAGAGAAGGAAAGTGTTTGTAGTTTATAACCGTTTAAGGGTTCTACGTTTTGTGATACGTTCCGCGACTCCAGAATTTTTAATTATTACGTTTCAGAGTCCAGAGTTTCTCGATTATAAGATCACGTGTTCCGTTCAATATGGGAACTCACACGATAATTAAGCTCTATTCGTACCCGAATCCCCTCCTTGTACATTCTGATCCCCACACCTACCTCGTACCTACTGAAGGACCTCCACTACCAAGAACTCGACACAGAACTTCTACGATTGACACATTACGCTCCACCCCCTTTCTTAAGTTCCTTTTCTCTCGTCACACACGTTTCCGTGTCCCCGCCGTTCGACAACGTCCTACTCAACATTCGTCGAACCTCCGACCACGCGCCCCGTGTACCCCACTGACCCTCCCTTACTCCGAACTCTACACGTGTCCTGTCTGGTCCCTCTCTGTACATTCGTTCAAGTCCCTGGAATCCAAAATACGACATGCGGCCTCTAAGAGGTGTCCCTTGAGTTTGTGAGGTCTCACTACTCCAATCGTCGCAACTTCCACCCCCTCAGTCGAATGGTACCTGTACTACTGTTAGTCGGTCTTGGATCGACTCATTTACCTGGAGTTTTAGGATGTACGTACACTCGTTTACGTGGTCGTCCTGTTTTTCCACTTGTTAGTGACGACTCTTATTACCCTTTCGTCGCCACTTAAATTCGTTTTCTCACTGTGCTTGTTTTGACACAAATCTCTCGGGAAAAATCCCGAAGGGACCACCTGGTCACCAATTCTGAAGTGGAAGGTTACGTTCCCTACTTTCAAGTTAGGAACCGACCCCTCGACTCTAGAGTGTACGGACCGTCGGTTTTTTGTTTTGTGCTTTGTTCGTTATAACATTGTTTCAGTTACTTCTGAAATTTTTACCAGGTGTAATTTTTTAAAGTTTTTTTTTTTTTTTTTTTCGAGAAAGATCGTCTTCATACCTTGTACTGAATGTTCCCAAGTCTCACCCCGTTCCCCTCGTACTCTTCTCCGTCCTTCACTCCTACCTCCTTCCCCTCTTCGACCCTCCAATAACGTCATCGGGTTATCATCGTCATCTTCACTACTCCGGGATTAGTCCCTTCTGCGTCTCCTCTCCCTCTCTACCTGGGTTCTTTATCAGGTCCTAAATCTTGATAACAAATCTTGGACAGGGTTCCAAGTCCCTTCCATCTCTGAAGGGACCACCGAATCTACCATTTCGCAGACGGACGTTACGTCCTCTGGCTCCAAGTTAGGGACTCAACCCTTCTAGGGGACCTCTTCCTTTACCGTTGGGTGAGGTCATGACAACGGACCTTGTAAGGTACGTGACTCTTCGGACCATCCGATGTCAGGTACCCCACCGTTTCTCAACCTGTGCTGACTCGTTGAAGCGAAGCGAAGTACAGGGTTGCAACAGTCGATAACACCCACACTTCCTGTCCTCCCCCAAACTTAACTGGTGAACTATAGACCTAACTTGTGGACCGACCCCGTCACGATAATACTTCCTTTAAAAACATATCTCGTCTCATTGACACTTCTGTAACCCCCTTGTTTCAATAGGACGGACGAGATTCTCCATATACCTTTCGACCGTGGATATACGGAGGGATTACATAGATTTACCTGACTTATAAAAGTGGATTAACAATGGAAGTCTAGTTCGAATACGTGATAAATAAAGACCTAGTGTGTACGGGTCGGGACCCGACTGTGAATCCAAGTATCATTTAAACATATTTTCCTTGGGAAGGAAGGGGGGAAGTGATGGGGTTGTTTCATCATCTAAAACAATACTCAAAAACACGACCTTCTCAGTAATGACTATAGTCACTCTATAAACTAATTCACACTTTTGACTTTGTTTTAAGTGACTTCAGGACTCTGGTTAAAATCGACCTAAGGAACAACGGAAAACCTTTAGAGAAATAACGGAACGAACACTGTCAAAATGTTGATTTTGTCTCGTAGAAAAGAGGAGATTCAAAGTCGAAAGTTTTCTTCACTTTTTTCCGTTTACATCGTTTATTGGTTTATTTATTAAAGTAAAGTTTTGTCCGAAACACATGTGTTTCAATGTATTTCATCGAAATTTTTTGTCTACGGAAATTTACCTCTGAACTGTAATGACGTAACCACGGATCCTCGCGATCTCGACATCGTACGGGTGGAACACTTCGGTACGGGTCCTCACACGACCCCGGGGAAGGTCCTTGTGGTCGTACCTTCTATGGTGGAAATGCGTTTCGGTACACATACCCCTGAACTAATCCGTTCTGAGCTAAAGTTAGAACATCTGTAGGTGCTTCGTGGATAGTACGAACAACAATAAGTCAACGATTCAGCACAGACTGAGAAACACTGGGGTACCTGACGTCATACGGTCCGGAGGGACAGGGATAGAGGGCCTTAAACGGTTCACTCTCAACCTGGTATCTCTTCCGTCTCACGGTTTCTTAACTACGAAAACTTAACACCACGACCTCTTCTGAGAACTCTTAGGGAACCTGTCGTTCCTCTAGTTTGGTTAGTTAGAATGTCTTTTAGTTGGGACTTATAAGTAACCTTCCTGACTTCGACTTCGAGGTTATGAAACCGGTGGACTAAACTTGTCGACTGAGTAACCTTTTCTGGGACTACGACCCTTTCTAACTCCCGTCCTCCTCTTCTCCCGTTGTCTCCTACTCTACCAACTTACCGTAGTGGTCAAGTTACCTGTACTTGAACCCGTTTGGATAGTACGATCTAGGACCAGATAATCGAAAGTATGTATGGTAGAAATTTTGTTTAGACAATTGTAAATAGGTTGAATATTTCGGAGTCATAATGTTGTCATACTTCATGTTACCTTAAAACATGTTATCTTATAACGAGTCGGTATTTGTGCTGACTCACTGAAGTCAAAGTGAAAAGAGAAAGTACGTAACCTCTTCCTTTACCGTTGGGTGAGGTCACAAGAACGGACCTCTTAGGGTCCCTACCCCCTCGGACAACCCGACGGTAGATACCCCAGTGTGTCTCAACCTGTGCTGACTTCACCGAATCGTCGTCGTCGTCGTCGGTATTTTTCTTTCTTTCTTACGTTAAACGTCGTTGTGCCTACCGGGAGCTCTAATGGTATGACAACCCTTCGACAACTGGGTTTGGTGGGTGGGGACCCGTCCAGGGGAACGAACTCCACAGAGTGTTGTCCTCCAGGGTCATTCCTTGTACCACGACGGTGGTTTTTGGTTGGTCCTCTTAAACCCTCTCCGGTTCTCTCCCTCTACTGGTTGGAAGGACTCAGGAAGAACAATTTTAGGTGGTACCGATTCTCTATGTACGTGGTAGTCCTTCCTGGGACTCCATCTCATACCCGGTTCTTTCTACTGACCGGTCTCTGTTCGACCCTTGATTAAGGTAGTAGTCGTGGACTCTGACACTCGGTGCACCGTCTCATCAAGAGGACTCAAGGGAATGAGGGACGAGAGGTGGTTCCACGGGGAAGGGTTGTCTCAGAGAACGAAAGAGTCGTGCACACAAAGGGGTCTACCAAGTAAAGGTTCACAACCTGTTCTCGGGTGTGAACCCGGGACCTTCCCCAGGGGAAAGGACGTTGTTATGATTCAGTCCATTAGGTCTGTCTCTTTTCGTTTATAATATACTATAGTGAATGTGTATCTGAGATTTTGTTACTATGTTTACTTGAATAAATATTCTATCTTTATCTGGGTGTCTGTATCTTTTATTTAAGTACCAATTGTTTCTCCTCTCCTTTCCGTATTTAATACTCAAACCCTAATTGTCTATGTATGATAATGTATATTTTATTTGTTGTTCCTGGATGATATATCGTGTCTCTTGAATAAGTCATAGAACATTATTGAATATTACCTTTTCTGGGATTTTTTCGTATATATATATATGTATTTGACTTAGTTAGACGAGTATGAACTTTGGGATATTTATTTTGATATGAAGTTATTTTTATCTTATTTTAGTCTACCTCATTTGTGTAATCCATTCGTAGGTGGACACCAAGGTCGAAGTTTCACTCTCGACAGATTTCGGTTCTCCAAAAATTTGGGTCAGTAGACGTAAAAATGAAAGGAAGGAAGGTGAGTCGAGTCACTAAAAGTTTGAACTTACACGAGTTCTTGAGTTCCAGTATGTGTATTTTGGTGTATAAGACATGAATTGTCCACTAAAGTCCCTGAAATTCCTGTTAATACTGATACACACTAAAAAAATGAAATACGTGGTTAAAATCTCAGACTGGAAGTGGGTACGTCCCTACGAGGACAGTAGTAAGATCAAAAGACGTCCCACCGTACCCTTCAATTAATTTGTTAACGAATTTGAGGTAAAAATTCGTCTTAACCTTCCGATCCTCGGAACACTACAATCAAACCTCTTTTGTAGTGGATAGGGGTGTTTCCCTCTGACGCGAGAGTTGCATCCCCCGCGGTCAAACTAGGGACCAGCCCCTTGTTTCTAGGACTTAGGATGTGCCTACAACGTCGGTTTTTGGTTCGTTGGTTGGTTTTTTAGTTGGGTTTAGGAATTTAGGAAGAAGACCCATTGTAAGAAGTTACGACCGGTGTGAGTGTGACCGGAAAGATGACGGAGACATACGACAACTGAGACTGAAGTCTCGGGCGATTTTGGACATTCAATAAAAATACGGGTTCTGACAAGAGACTAGAACATTAGACACGAGAACAAGACCCCGGGTTCACACCCGGACTCCAGAGTGGGAGTTGGTGTTTCGTAATATTAGTACTTGACTAACTGGACGTACTTCTTTGGGTACCATAGTGTCACACAAACTAACACCCGAACCCGACATAATAGAAATTACTAAGGACGAAAACAGGAAACTGAAGTCCGAAAAAGGTGAGTGAAAACAGAAGTGATAATTATCGGGTGTCAGAAAATTGAGTATTTATTGAAAGTAGAGTAATCTCTCGACTTTCAGACTGTAAAAATAGTGTTCCATAGAAGTCTGAATGAACACTAGTTTATCTTTACTGAAGTAATTCACGAGACGGTTCGACTAACTAGTCTTTGTCGGTCAAAAACTTGAAACATGCCGTAGATAATCTTCACATTAAATCGTGAACTTATATTTAAAAATATAAACGCAGTAAAATTTCTCCCGTCTCATGTATGAAATCTCCTTTCGTAAAAAAGATCGATGAATCGTCGTCGTACACCACTTCGTCGATTCAGTTTACTGTTGTGCATGTCGTTCGTAGTAATTAGAGGTGGGGAGAACAAGTGGTGCCTTCTGTAAAGTTACGGAGTCACGGAACCGACTGTTCCCGGTACTACATTTGTAAAGTGCATCTGACACGGGAGATGACAAAAGTTCCTAAGTCTGTACGAAAGGACAGAAAACAGTAAGTGACGACGACGACGACGATCTAGTGAAGTCAGCACAGGTTGAGACAGGTACTGCCGTCGGGTGGTCCGAGGGGATAGGTTCTTGTGACCTCACCCAACGGTAAAGGAAGAGGTTACGTGCTTTCACTTTTCACTTTCACTTCAACGAGTCAGCACAGGCTGGGAGTCGCTGGGGTACCTGACGTCGGGTGGTCCGAGGAGGCAGGTACCCTAAAAGGTCCGTCCTCATGACCTCACCCCACGGTAACGGAAGAGGGACAGTAAGTGATTTCCCTCTTATTTATAAATAAAATCCTCACAGAAATTTGTGTCCTAAAGGGAGATTTTATTGTGTATGTAATTATTTTCTTTTTTATCAATAGTTAGACCTTAATAGTAACCTCGGTTATAAAGTGAGATTTATTAAAAATCTTCTTACGAAAATGAAAGTCAAACTATTGTTGATTGAGTGAACCTTCGATTAAATTAATACTACATTAATCGAATGGTCTCCTCTTTTCTTCTGTTTTATCTATAGAAACGTTAACCATAAAACATTACTTGCTTCACTCACTCATTTAACGTATGTGAATAACACGACGGATTCCGTCAGGGACGCAGACACCTTATCTGGACCTAAGAGGAGGAAAGGGTGACGAAAAATCGTCAAAAGATGTTCCAACCGACACCCACAAAGGGGAACCTTTAGATAGAACTTCGAAACTCGACCAAGATTTGAAATTTGAAAATCACCGACTGTAAACGGTAACTTCAAATTGACCGTAAATAGTGCAATCGACTTCCTATGACCCCTGACAGTCCAATGACAACTTCGGGTTACCATATGGTAAGTAGTCATGGGTGTACTTCTCCCTAGGTCTCGAAAACGATTTATAGGATCTCAAGTCGATGGTTACCCTTCCAAAGGATCCGTATAAGACGGAGTGGTCACTCCCCACCCGAATTCCGAAGGGTCCACCGTGATTACCACTTCTTGAGTGGACAGTTTCGTCCTCTGTATTCTCTACACCCAACTAGGGACCCAGCCCTTCTAGGGGACCTCCTCCCGTACCGTTGGATGAGGTCATAAGAGCGGACCTCTAGGCCAGTCTCCTCGGACCTCCCGCTACCAGGTATCCTAGTGTCTCAGCCTGTACTGACTTCACTGAATCGTCGTCGTCGTCGTCGTCGTCACTCCCCACCCACCCCTCTGCGTCTGACCTCCGTCCACTTTAAGCAGGAATTGGGTTTCCCGATCTTGGTGACTGGACACGACCCGTCGCCCTACTCCCCCGAGTCTCCCCCGACGTACATCTTCGAACAAGAACTCACTAGAGTTATCCGGACTTCTTGAAAGAGTTCCTCCAAGGAACCCGTCCGAGACGTCATTGAGTCGAAGTCATCTTCGAGTCGTCCCAAGGAAAACATTTGACTACAGAAAACCCTCGTGACGAAACTCAGAATTGGCCTCGTGGTGAATCCATTCGTCCTTTAAACCTTTCGGTGATTACCGGTGACGACAGTTTCTGAAAAACACCCTTAGGAGACTCCTCTAGGACACTACTTGTTCTGGAGTGTCAGACCCGGCGGGACGACACCCGGAGGACCTCATAGTCTCTCCTGCCCTGTCTAGTTACCCTATAAAATCTTAGAGGAGTGGTCCTTCTTTTTCCTTGTCAAAAGGTAGTCCTATCCCTACACCATCCTTTGGGGTCACCATGGGTCAAATCCTGTCTATGGAACTTAATAAAGTGGGTCGACTTTATTAAAGTGGGTCATCTAAGAATAAACTCCTGTAACGGACTCATCGTTACTCTAAGACCTGTACGTAAAGGGGATAAATGGTGGAAGAGTATATCTACCCCCGGAGGGTCCACCGCGATCACCATTTCTTGGGATCACGTTCTCTACTTTCTCTACGCCCGATCTAGGGAACCAGCCCTTCTTGGGGACCTTCTCTCGTGCCGTTGGGTGAGTTCATAAGAACAGACCTCTTAGGGTCCCTGTCTCCTCGGACCGTCCGACACCAGGAATCCTAGCGTTTCTCAGCCTGTACTGACTTCGTCAAATCGTGTCATGTGTCGTATATCTGTCTGGTTATAGGAGACAGAGAAGATCCCAAACTCTATTTTGTGTGTCGAATAAGAATGCTCTTTTTAGACTCTCGTCTAGGGATTGGTTGTGAGGGAGTCCCGAAGGTCTGTGGTAGGGAGGGGTACGAAACCTCTCTCACAGGGGCGAGACGAGACGAGCGGACTGTTTCTGGTCGTCCCCCATCCTCTCGTGGGAGGAAGGGTTCGTAGAGTTCCTCGTCGGAAAACCCCTGTTCTGTGTGGTTTACAGTCAAGTGAATCTCATTCGTAATTCCGGTGTATTGTACTTTACTTAGTGGTAGGGAAGATAAAGACTCTATTCGTCCCGGATCCGAACACGTCACTTTTCCGGAATAACATTTTCGGAGGTGAGACATGACGAGTGGGTCACCCCAACTAACTCGTTTCCTTTACACGAAAGTCCTTCGCCTTGACTCTCGAGTAAAAAAGGAAAGTGTGGATGTTACCAAAAGTGACGAGAGGTCAATCCATATTTTGATCCTGACACCTGACTCGATTTATTCATTCGTTACACCATCCGCGATCGTCGCAAAGGGACCACCGAGTCGCCATTTCTTAGACGGACGGTTACGTCCTCTACGTCCAAATTAGGGATCTGACCCTTCTAGGGGACCTCTTCCTTTGCCGTTGGGTGGAGTCATAAGAACGGATCCTTTAGGGTTCCTGTCTCCTCGGGCCGTCCGATGTCAGGTACCTGACGTTCTCTCAGTCTGTAACAAATCACTGATTTGTTATGGTGGTGATCGGAGTTTTCAGGACCTCGTCCTACTGTACATACGTACATCCGTACGTGCATACATAAGAACGGGGTTACGGAGGACCCGAAACACGTACAAGTGTTCGATAACGACTACTTCAAGTCTCACACTACAGAAATTCCAACCCCACCACACCGTTACCGTCACTGCGATTCGGGAAGATTCATCTGGGGTAGGAACGCCTTGGTAGGACTAGTAAAGGATCCGGAATAACGGTCGTGAGGACAGAGGTCAGAACCTTAAAGTCCCAGGGGGACGGGAACGGAACAAACACTAAAGTCCATAACAACTGTGATGAAAAGAAGATACGAACATCGTGAGTCAAGGTAAGTCGACGAGTCAGTACAGGTTGAGGAACACTGGGGTACCTGACGTCGTACGGTCCGAAGGGACAGATAGTGGTTAAGGACCTCGAATGAGTTTGAGTACAGGTAGCACAACTACTACGGCGGGTCGGTAGAGTAGGAGACCACAGGGGAAGAACAGGGCGGAAGTTAGAAAGGGTCGTAGTCCCAGAAAAGGTTACTCGGTCAAGAAACGTACTCCACCGGTTTCATAATCGTAAAGTCGAAATCGTAGTCAGGAAGGTTACTTACAAGTCCTGACTAAAGGAAACCCTACCTGACCCACCTAGAGGAACGTCAGGTTCCCTGAGAATCACGAACATCGTGACCGTGGTAACTTTAAGAAGAGGTCACAGACTGGAGTTGACACAGGTCTTAAACCGAAGTGATGAGAAAAAAACCTCGGTTGTCAGGTCTCTGAATGAGACGACCCCGTGTTCAAATCTGAAACAAAAGGTACAACAGTAAATAGACCAAAAACAAATCATCGATATCCGTAAAGTGAAGTCAAAGAAGTTTAAGGGGATCACTCGGCCGCCCGTAACTAAACCTACGGAAATCAGATGAAACACTTAAGGAATTCCAAGTAGATAAACTTATAAGAAGTAGTGGTCGTAGAGACCAAACTAAAAAATGGAACTGATACTTAAAAGTTAAATAGGAAACTGAGCCTAAAGACCGGAACTAGAACTACGACCCAGAGGAAGGAAACCCCGTAGGTCAGGGTGGGTGATAGGTTTGTGACGTAGGAGACTACTCTTCGTGGAGAGAGGGTCCAGGACAGAAACAGGAATCCCGTGGACAGGACCGTCCCAGAACAAACGGACTGAAAGTAGTCGACAGATACACTAAACCTCCTTCCCAACGTCACGACCTCTTACGGACCTGTTGCCAGACTACTTTCCGGAAACGACAGTGGGAAAGACGAGCTCAGGAGATACAGTGGAACTCGACGACCAGGTAGTATTCCGTCTCGTCGTCTCGTCGGAGAGCCCAGGAAAGAAAGAACGAAGGGAAAGATGCATCCCTTGTCTTCTGTATGGAAGGAGGACATGTGTTCCTCCAGGAATTTTACAACTGGGACGTTGGCTGTAGGATACTCGGTAGATGAAACCCGTTCCTTCCGTGACCCTGTCCCATCACTTACACTCTCTAGGGCGGGATCGTCTCGGGGTCATTCTCTCCTAAGGTAGAAGTCGTTGATGGGTGGGGAGGGTGAAGGCCGGTTTATTATTATAAAGTTGAAGGATTACTGTGTGACAAAAGATGGGAGTCAAACGACGATTGTGAAATAGACGTAGCGATGGATGGTCCAGGGTTCATCCTCTTCCGAGGTAAAGGTCAATTGATTTTCTTTGCATATTGAGGGATTACTATGGAACAGAAAATGGGTGTCAAGCGATGATTGTAAAAGTTGTGTACAAGAAATTAAAACAACAAGTAGAAGTGTTGATTTGTGTACCAAAGGACCGAATTCAGGTCACTGAAGACTATGAGTACAAGGAGACGAAAGTCGTGCGGAGTATTTCAGAAGATAAAAGAGTTCATATTGTACACGAATATTCTGGGAGTGACGAAGAATAAAAACAAGAAAACCAAAGGGTCACAAATAATTCGGTTATTCCCGTTCTATATTACTTTAGGAGTTTATTACCATGTTTGTGACGACATATTTGACACATCGACCGACCGTAAACTACAAGTTTTCCGTCAAATCTCCCCAGTCATAAATTACATGGTTTCACTTCCAATAAGTTTTCGACTTACATACTTTAAATGTCCTGTCGAACGTAGAACTGACGGAGAACAGACTGGTAATACCGAAAGTATTAGTCGTGTTAAAAACCGTTTTTTCTAAAGGTCGACAAAACTCAGTGTCTACATAGGAAAAGACGCGACAAGATTTTTATACATCTCCGACAAAGGAATTCAAAATTTAGTCTTAAGAGAACTATCTAAAAACGAAACTAAACCGTAGAGAACCGAGTCCTGATAAACTTTCTCACTTAACCTACGATTGACTGGGACCTTCTGAAAGGACCTCGGTTTTCCAATAAGTCGGGAACGACAGAGAAGGTAAGGTAAATAATAAAGTGTTGTACACATGAGATAGGACCTGCAAGTCCTTCTCGTGTTACACGGACTGGCAAGTGCGTAACACGTCCCGCGAGGGGAGTGCGGGCCCAATACCCTAATTTGTGTTATTTCGTACAGTCCCCAGATCGTACCACGACCGAAGAATTGACCGGACGTTACTCAGTCTTAATTGTCACGGCAATCATTGTTTCGGGCACCTGCTCATTAATTTTTTATTCACGATTACCGGTTATTTGTATGTCTTCACACTCTGCGAGTTGTAAAACTACTCAGACCCCGTACACTTAATTTTATCATTATCGAAACAGATGTTCTGGTCGTTGTTTGTCATTTTTTTTTGTTTTTTCTGTCCTTGGATCTCGTGGCCACTCCTTCTTCCCGTAGTCGACACCGACCGACCACGTGTTTACACACATTATACCCCCTTCGTTGAACCATTACGGATAATGTTAACTTCTTCTATGTGTGTGACTGAGTGATCATGACGAAAACCCTTAGTATTTATTTACTATTGTGTCGATACATTCGAATGCACACACACACACACACATATAGTATATGAACATCTATAAATGGTGTATTAACAAATATTGTTGTCGTGTTTTTGACTTTTGTTGGTTTTCAGATGGCTAGTCCCTTACAAACTTATTTCATACCTGGAAGGTAACTTACCTTATGATTAGTCGATAATTTTTATTACTCCATCCAAATGAATTATTATTAGATAATTCATTTTATTCTTTTAACTCTCCTGATTATTCAAAGATAAAGAGGTCCTTTACAGACCCATATGTCTACCTGTCTGTCGACATAAACGTAACGTAAATTCCTTTTCAACCCTTCTTATATTATGTGATTGGGTAATTCCAATCACCTGGGGGTACTGGTGAAGACCCCAAATCTTCCATCCTACCCTTTCTTCTCTTCAAGAAAAGAAAAAAAAAATTATATATGTTTCACCACCCTAACACAAAGAAAGGAAAAACAAAAAGTGGTAATTAATTTGTTGTGGGTTCCTTCCTTTCTTCCTCCTGTCCGGTCTGTCTGAGTGTACTCGACAGAAGGATAGAGATCTCGAGTCCTGTACAAGGGTGTGTCATCTACGACTGATTCATACCTCAACTTTATAACTGAGTTCGTCCTTTTGTTGTAATTTTTCTCCAATGATGGGATAAATGAAATTTTTTTTTTTTTCGGGTATTAAACATGACGTTTCCTTTCTCCAGACGCGAGTTCCGACGACCCTCACTCCGGTCCTGTCCTGACCCGTGTCGAACAAGACACGAGACGATCCTCCAAGTACGTCCGCCCCCACCCCCACCCAGAGTGGTATACGACCTACCCCCTACGAGTCTCAGGTCTACACCCTCGATAGTCCTTTTCGGGTCGACACTTTAATAGGAATCTCAACTTTCGGGACTTCGGTTTTCGAGGGTCCACAGACGGTTTTTCAATTCTTTAACGTTTTGCGTGCATTGAGATGTTTGACTTCTCCTTGGTTTACGAGAGGGAGGATCAGTAAACACTAGTTTACTGCAAGGGCGAGTGTTCTACCTCCGTCTTGTTCTCTTACATGATTTGAAAAAAGGAAAAATTGGTCACTTTACAGACACAAAGATTACACCTACGATTGAATCTTTACTACACCAGAGTATGTTAAGGTCAGGAGAGAACTTCCTAAAGTGTTTCGTTAGTTCCGAGACTCTGAGTCTAAGCTCACAAACACCCAAAATTTTATTGGAAATTGTAGATTCAGGAACAGAGGAGGGGTGGGTAGTAATTCAAATAAACCTACTTGTTTAAAACTTGTGGACTCTTTTATGAAAACGAATCTTCCTGTGTTGTTTGACACAACCTTTATTATCCCCGTTCAACCTTCACCCTGGTGTCATCCCTACACTCCACCCCCGTCCCTTTTCCTTCTGTGTAAAGATTCCGTCGGTACCCGCTACGTTTCTCTCGACTAGGGTTCCTATGGTCAGACGGCACCTCTCTTGAAGACACAAAGACTCCGTTTCTCGACTCTCCGACTCCGTTGACCCACTCTTCGAATTCCGACACACCACCCGAGACCGTACTTCGAGGGTACACGGGTCTACGTCTGAGATTCTCTTCTCCACTGTCTTAACAACCAGACACCCGACCTCCCTTCGGGACATCTCCTCTCCCGAACCGATTACTTTACTTCTCTCCTTATATAAACTAGGACCTACCTGAACTGAGAAAAATTTTTGTGACAAGACTCGAGACATAACTTATGACTACATTATTTCGTATAAAGTCCGTACTCGACTGACGTTTTAGTAGGTGAAGACCTACAGGGCAAACGAAGATTAAAAAGTGATAATCGATGGGTACACCGCTTAAAAACACGTGCTACTACGAGAAGGGCATAGCTCCTGTTAAAGGATTCTTATCTAAGACTCTTCACCTTGTTGACCCAGTTTCCTCGACTTGTAAAAATACACAGAATTATGTGTCACCTTTCGTAGACCCTTCGGTTTAACGAAAGGTTTCCCAACCAACTTGAGTTAGTGAAAATAAAGTTTGTTCTAAAATACCCACTAATACGTCCCGAAAATTACTCTACAAACCTATTCTTTACTACCATGTTTTTGACTGTAAATAAGACACGATTAGTATCGGAAAGATAGGTGACAGAAGAAATTAGAAGTGTTATTGGGACTCTCCGTCTGTAATAATAGGGATAAACCGTCTACTCCTCTGTCCAAGTCTCTCTGACTTATGAGAAGGTTCTGGTGCACCAATTGAAACCACTGTCTCGGTGACAAACTTGTGTCCGGACAGACTGAAGACCCGTCTCGGGTCTTCGAATCACGGACTTCGAAGAGAGGTTTAGTACGACGGAGGTGACCAAAGTTCTTGTGGTAGGTTCTTGTTACTTCGTGGACTACATAAGACCCGGGGTTTCTAGATACTTCGGCATTTGCCTAAGAAATGTCTATCTATTATGAGAAACTGTTGTAAATAAAGTCTTGTTTACATAAAATAAAGTGTCACTTTACTCAAATAAAAGTGTCACTGAAGTGTCTATTTCTCAAGAATACTAGTATAAGATAAAGGTAGTGACAATGGAATTAAGTCTGGGAACAACGGAACGGGACTTAGTGTTTTAATCGACGTTTCACATGGGAAATGGACGTTGAAGAGGCGGTAGGTTCTACCTTTTCCCTTCTAACAGGACTTGACATACGGTTTTAAGTGGAAGGCTTTTACACCCAAAACTAGTATAACAAATTAGCGATTCAGCACAGACTAAGAAACGCTGGGGTACCTGACATCGGGAGGTCCGAGGAGACAGGTTCCCTAAGAGGTCCGTTCTTATGACCTGACCCAATGGTAAAGGAGGAGGTCTCCTAGAGGACTGGGTCCCTAACTTGGGTGCAGAGGACGTACTGTCCAACTAAGAAATGGTAACTCGGTGGACCCTTCGGGAAACTAGTATAACAAGGAGTGCTAATATTGGTAGAACTTTGGAAGTGACCAAGGGAGACAGTTATCCCAGTTTATATTCTTTACAACGACAACTTCAGAAGACCTAGATTGGACTGACGGGGTGGTTATTAGGGACGCAGTGGAGGGACAAACCGACAGTAGGGGGTCCAAACGACGTCCTACCTCACACACTGTCACAGATTCGAAGATTCCCAACTGATCTCATTTTGTGGGATAGGTCCCCATTGGTGTCTCCTTTCTTGGTTACCCCACCCAATCTGTTAATCCCCGACATAACAGATGGATCACCAATCCCTAGTACGATGTCCCAGTCTGTCGAACCCTAAGTCTAGGACTGAGATGGTAAATGCTCACTACGTTACAACCTGGAAGAGTAGAGTTCGTGGGTATACGGGTGTTTCCGGGTGTTTTCACAATCGAAACTAAGGTATCCGAACTCAACCTTAACTCTTTACTTGGAGACTCCAGTTTGTAATCTTAGTTCAAGAGTCCCAGACTCATCCCCACTTTTACGTTCGTTCCAATCCTCAGATCGACTCAACCCTACCGTTTCCCGTCCCTCCGTCACTCTCCCTCCCCCACTACCCGTTTTCTGTACCGGTCCTAACCTCGAACGAAAAGTCAATCTCGTACACCGTATCCATACATTCCGAGCAAATTTCCGTATCCCAGTCTTGTTTATAGTAAGTGTTAAAGAGTGATGTAGGTACGAGACGAGAAGGATGACCGGGGGTGGGGGTTGAAAGGGACTTATGGGGTAACGGATAGACAGGTAGGTAACGATATATTGAAAAGTAAGGACCTTACAAAGGGGGGTAGGGGGTTGGATGGTCGGGTTAGGGTAGACAGGAGGTTCTGGGTCTTCTTTTGAGATCATAAGAGGTGTCGGAACGATTTCGGAGTAAGATGGGAAGGGGGTAGTCGATCTCGGGTTGGGAGGGACCAAGTATAAAAAGACCGTTAATAAGAAAAGTGTTAAGTGAACCGTTAATTAGTGTATGACAGAACACTATACGAATGACAACAACCGAATTTGTCTGTTTTTATAGAAGATACGGACAAATTGAACAGTGTACACAGACCGAACGGAAAGACTTCCCCTCAGGTTTCTTGTTCGGTCCTTAGTGATTTATCCCCTCTCGAGGAACTTCTTTCTTCATTATTATTGTTAGTCTCTCTTTCTTATGTGAAAAGTTTGAGTAAAACGTACATAATAAAGTAAACTAGGAGTATGTTGGACCTCTCCATGTATAAGAATAATCCTAAATAAGGGGTCGAATTATTAGAAACAACTGATAGTCTAGTTCACGTTTTAGCCCGTGACTTTTGAGGGACCAGAAGGACGACAACATAGTTTAGTCAACCTGACCATATTTTTTTGTTCTTACGAAACGGTACACTTGGAGTCGAGGATTGATTCCTTCACCAGACTATCCTTTCCCGTAACTAGTCAGGTTTACACCCAGTCGTCTCTGGTGTCTTGGTGGTGGTTCTGCCTCCACCCGACCCCTCCGGGTCCTGCCGAGAAGGACCGACCGGAGCCGGTTCCCGAACGGGTCACGGGACAAAACCTCTCTGTCTGTAAATTAGGTTGAAGAAAAACATCACTAATGACATACGATAAACACCACTGACATATGTAAAATTAGAGAAACCATTTGACTTATATTAAGTAAGACGGAATATCAAAGTCCAAAAAGGTTGTGGTGACGACAACAATGGGAGAGACAACATTCCTGACAATTTAAGGAGTGACTCACCAGTCTTAGGACTACAGACACTACCCGTCCAGTGTTTTGTGTAGAGGAATGTCTACCCAGACATGTCGTGTACGAGGACACATATCACGGGTGGTGGCTTTGTGTGTGTCCGAAGGTGTCTGTAACAAGATCCTTCCGTCATAGGTAATCGTACTGACGGAACTGTGGTAGTGGTTACTTTATGGTGGGTTCCTTCTTACTTGTCCTAAGTACTCCTGGTTTCGAGATTCGTGATGTCTGTCAATTTAGTCTTCGTCGTCTTGAGATCTGAGTTTGGGTCTTCTCTTGAGACTTGTTCGGGGACTAGACAACATTCTACCAACATTCTAAGGTATCCATTTAATACTCTAGTCGGTTCAGACAGACTCTTTATGAGAAATTCTCTTTCTCCACCACCGTGTCTTGAACGGGTTTACTCTCGTTTCCCTCGTTTTTGTCAAGTATGTCTACGACCTACTATCTCCGACTATACGGTACTCGTTTTGACTGTCGAATTGAGACGTTAGTTATCGTTCCTTGTTACCGTTGTTATAGATTCTCTTTTACTAGTCACTGGTTCACCCCCAAGGTCCGTCTGGGGCACTGTTTCTCTCACACACTATGATACATACGAACTACCCTTATTAAGTCAGTTTCACACAAGAGACGTAACCGTAGTGAGAATACAGCTTCACCTTTACGGAGTCCCGATTCTCTTAACACCCTCTAAACCTACTGGGAAGTTCCTAAGGGAAAGAGTGTACACTCTAGACCGACACTTACCCCCACCCTGCCTCACCCGACCACCTCCCAGACCCGAGAGGGACCACACGGGAGGACGACTAAACTCGTAGATCTTGAGAATAGGAGGTACCCGGGACTCACGACCTCCTACCCACCGGGAGAGTTTCTACTCACTGTTCTAACGTCGGTGCACGACGTACCTGGTCTCGAACGTCTCTGGGGTCTCCTACAGTCCCGTTTGTCAGGGTAACAAAAGAATTGAACGGACCGACCGGGAGTCCTACAGGACCCATCTCCCAACAGAACCCCACTCTCTCCACGGTCTTCTCGTCCCGACCACACATTGAGACTTAGTGTCATCAAAACCCCTTTCGGACGAGTCTCGGTCCCTTGTGTTTCCTTACCCAGTCACGTCGACGCCAAACGTGGTACTGTCGGAATTGTGTGGACATGAGTGTTCTACTACAGTGGGATGGAGCGACCACTCTTGAGAGTATAAAGAGTACTCTCCTTCTTCGTTAGGAACTCGGATCGAGAGTTAGTGAGTTGGTAACTACGAAGGTTCCATTATCGTTAATTACTACTAACCCTGTCAATACTCAGTAATTAGATAGTTAATTATTTAATTAGAGAACGAAGTAAGACGTTTCCTAGACTCCGTCCCCAATAATCACTGTAAATAGTACCGTTGTCTCTTTTACTACTATCGTAGTGTTCCTCGGACCTGTTTACCATTGACTTTAGTACTAACATTATCGACATGTAACCCTCTTACTACGGTTCAAGTTACTGATAAACCTCTTTCTTAAATACAACTATCTAGTCACTCCTTTCTCTGAACCTTCTCCCTTAGACATTCACTCATCCCCACTGTATCCACCCTCTAACGGTCCCTAATTCTACCCAACTGGACTGACCCTTTACTTTAGTAATAGAACAACTCACAAAGTCAAGACCCGTTACCTAAATTACGAAGTACGTTGTGGTAGAGTAGATTAAGTGGTTACTCGGACGTGTGAGGGACAAATGTCTCCCCCTTTGCCCTAGTGGAGTTCTCAATGTCTCGGTGACTTGGTGGAAACCTTGACATTTGTTGAGGAAAAGTACCATAACAGAAGACAACCTAGATTAAACAGAACTCAATTCCGAATTCATACGAGAGAGACCGGAAGACTCCCGTCGTCTATACACCAAAGCCTCGGTGTCTTCAATGCGTCTAAGGTGGGCTCCGGAGTACACCGTTGTAGTCCCCTGTAACGGATAGGGAGGACATCTCGTACAGTAGAAGACATTCGTGGTTAATGTAAGTAATGACGCAAACTAGGTGTGTTACTTGACACTCGTCCATTTATAATAATACTAGGGACACATATCGACTCCTGAGACTCCTAGTCTCACAAGTTCAAGGGGTTTGGTCTTTCACCTCTTTTCTCCGACTGTCAACTTTAGGGTTGAGGTGTTGAACCGTCGACCCACTGGAACCCACGAAATGAATGGGAAAGACTCGGTCAAAGGGGTAGACATCCCCTCTATTATTCGGTGACGAGTGTCCTAACAATATCCGGAATTACGGAATGGGTCTTGAATCGTCTACAGATTATGTAAGTAAGTTATCAGTAAGTTATCATATTATTTACAAGTAAGGAAGAGTGATGGGAAGAAAATTGAGATTTCAATCTCCTGACCCCGTCTCGTTGGTGATTGATACTATGAGTCCTATTATTCTCTCTTTTGAATGACCGAGATTAATCTAGAATTTTTGTAAAGTTGCTACCACAGTATGATTGGTCTGTAAAACAGACGATCGTTATGAATTGCCAAGTTCACTCTGAAAAACACGTCATTTCCCAGATATGGAGATTAACGTGTCTTTCGACACAAGGTGCTTGTAACGATTCGTCCTCTCCCCTTTTTATCGAGAAGAAGCCGAGGAAGACGTTCCTTATGACTCTGCTAGATTAATCGTACGGACCACAGAGGTTTTAACTTAAGTTGGATTCTCATACGATAATTTCCGAGGGTGTAATCTGTCCTTTCATTAAACTTTACTGACTCGATAGACGTGTTTGTGGAATTACAATGAGATTACCCGGGTCTTTTTCCTACTGTAGTTTATATCAATTTTCCTTAAATTCAAATTAACGACGGATTATTTTAATAATCATGTAAAAGGATTGGTAATTCGGTAAAGTGTCGGTACCTATTCTAAAACGTTAAACTATTTACTAGTTCGTATCGAACGACGGTATCCAGGAACAAATAAAACAGTACTAGAAGGGCATGACTTTACAATCAAACCTACGACTGATTAACGACCAGATAGGGGTGAACCTGAACAAACACCTGAACCGGGAACGGTTCTCCTCGGTTTCCTGTGTTTCAAAATGAGGGGTGAACCGTAGACTTTACTGTGGAACTTCTACTTCGGGGAAGATGAGAAATCAATCGCCATGGAGAAGATTCTCGGGACCTCCCACAACTGGACCACCCAGTGACGATCAGATCTACTGTGGAAACTCTTTTCATCCTTTCTTCAGGAGATACCTACCAGTCCAATCTTTTTCCCTCGGGAAACCCCTGTGAGTCGAACTATTCGTCTCTCCTCTGACCTAAAACCGGGGGTAAAGATGGGAGTCAACCCAAGAACACATGTCGTGGGTGTGACGTGTTGACGCGTACAGTCTCGTCTTTTTACTCCGGGAGCTGTGACCTCGGAAAGTTCGTCTTCAGCCCACTGACTGATGATGCTTACGCTTCGTCACGAAAGATCGTGACTCACTTGTGAACCTGACTCAGTGGTCACAAATCTCCAATATGGATTACAGACTAATCGCGACTAGTACATATTCCTACTTCTCCGCCCCTAATCTTAAACCCGGAGCGTAACACTTCAGGAAAGACTAAATCAGAACGACTCGACAGAAGATGTCGAGGGACACTCTTCTAAAAAACCGAACTTTCACTCATTCGAAGGGGAATGTGTACGGATGAATTTACACTAAAATTTCCTAATCACTTGAACCTTACACTTACTTATTGATAGCGTTTGTTCACATACCTTTATTCCCTGTCTGTTGTTCCCCATATCTTTTCCCTCTGTCCTCTCGTTCATACCCTCAGTTTCGTCTTGTGTCTACAAAGATCTGGGAAGGTCTCTGGGTGTCGTTGATTGTTTCGTGATAACAAATCGCAAGTACCAGCCAAGTACCCGTCTTCGTGAGGTAGAGGGTCTACAGAGAACTTTCAAGATTAAAATAGGACAAGTTGTGTGGTAACGGGAAGACAAGCTTTCGTTCATTAAAACACCTAATTTCTGGATTTACATTCTGGTCTATACTCTTTGGAGGATCTCCTTTTGTGTCCGTCCCGTGAGAAACTGTTTTTAGTGTCGTCATAAAAAACCTAGGTAGAGGATTTTGTTTCCTTTATTTTCGTTTTTTATTTGTTTATCCTGGATTAATTTGAATTTTCCGAAACGAGTCGTTTCCTTTGGTAGGTGTTTTACTTTTCTATTGGATGACTCACCCTCTTTTATAAACGTTTACTATTATTGGATAGTCCCCGATTATAGGTTGTATGCATTTGTCGAATATATTGAGTTGTAGTTTTTGGTCCATTGGACTAAATTTTTACCCGTCTTCTTGACTTATATGTAAAAGGGTTTTTCCTGTTCGTGTATCGGTTGTCTGTGTACCTTTCTGCGAATTTTGACGATCAGTTCCCTTTACGTTTAGTTTTGGTGTTTCTCTACGGTGGGATGTAGACAGTCTTACGGAGAGTAGTCTTTCTTGTCTTTATTACTTACAACCACTCCTATTCCTCTTTTCCCTTGGGAAGATGTGACAACCACCCTTACATTTAACCAAATCGGTGACACCCTTTATCATATCCCCAAACAGGTTTTTTGATTTATATCTGGTGATGTACTAAGTCGTTAAGATGAAGACCCATATATAGGTTTTTTGTGCTTTTGTCATTAAACTTTTCTACATACATGAGGTTACAAATACAACCCGAAGGGTCTACCGAGTCACCATTTCTTAGACGGACGGTTATGTCCTCTGTGTTCTCTGTACCCAAGCTAGGGACCCAGTCCTTCTAGAGAACCTCATCCTTTACCGTTGGGTGAGGTCATAAGAACGGACCTTTGAAGATACCTGGATCCTCGGACCGTCCGATGTCAAGTACCCTAACGTCTCTCAACCTGTGCTGACGCGGGGATTCGTTTGCACATGTCGTCGTAATAAATGTTATCGGTACTATACCTTTGTAGCTGTCTACTTACCCATGTCTTCTACATACACACATTTCTTCTACCTACATACGTACATACTACGATGCACTTTACTCAGTCTGTCTTTCTCTGTTTATGAGATACTACAGTGAATGTATACCTTAGATTTCTGATGTTGTTTGACCACTGATATTGATTTTTCTTCGTCTGCGAGGCTATATTTCTTGTTTGATCACCAATGGTCACCCTTCTCCCTTCACCCTCCCCATTATATCATCGTTCCCTAATTGTCCTCGGTTGATAGTCTATATTTTATTCGATGTTCCTATAGGACATGGTGTACCCCTTATATCTGTTGTAAAATATTGATATATACTTCGTATTGGAAATTTTTAACACTTGGTGATATAACATGTGGACATTGTATTATAGTGTGTCGTTGAATATGAAGTTATTACCTCTTCCGTTACCGTGGGGTGAAGTCATGAGAACGGACCTTTTAGGGTACCTACCTCCTCGGACCATCCGACGTCAGGTACCCCAGCGATTCTCAGCCTGTACTGATTTGCTGAAGTGGAAGTGAAAAGTGAAAGTACGTAACCTTTTCCTTTACCATTCGGTGAGGTCACAAGAACGGACCTCTTAGGGTCCCTACCCCCTCGGATCACCCGACGGCAGATACCCCAGCGTGTCTCAACAACTTGTACTGATTTCACTGAATCGTCGTCGTATGAAGTTATTTTATGTATTTGTTCCCCTTCTGTATTTTAATTCATTAAAACGTTCACTTATTTAGATTTAAACTAAATTAAATTTTGTTAGAATACTCGAAATATTAATATTTCTTTATCTTTACTCCTTCTTTTAGGAAACAGTCTGTTCTTCATAGTAAAATCGTTTGCGTGACGTTAGTTCTCTCCCCTTCTCTCAATAGTACATGACTTGAGTGAGCCACGGTTCGTTCCAAATTAATAAGAGTAACATCTCCAATTTTTTGACTTTGGTCAATTGACCCCAGTGAGTCGAGTATGTACCTTCTCGATCCAAAACTAGGGTCCAGACACACTGGTGTCCGGGAACCTGTAGAAGGTAAGGTGTGAATAAAGGTCCCTGTTAGTGAGTACAAGATTAGACAAGAGTAAGAGGTAGGACGGTGGGGGGACTCCAGAATAAGGGACGATCCGAAAGATGAGTTGAACGGTATTTTGAAAATATCCCCTCTTTCAATGTCGAAAGACCGACCTTTCCACCAACCTCCTTTACCTACCTGGGACGGACGACTGAAGGACGGTAGTCCGTCACCTTAGACGTAACAGTTTTTCCCGAGGGTCGACAAATTGCGACTCGAGGTTTTTCTGATTTGGTGATGTCTTCACCTTTACTGTGCATGAGGTAGAGAAACTCCACCTCTTTGGTAGACCACATCGAGAGAAGGGTACACGATCACCGGAAATACGAGTTAACACATCCCTTAGATCACCTCTTAAAAGAATCTAGACTTTAGTCGGAAACCTGTCTTTGGTAAAAAGAAGACCTCAAGGTCAGATGTCCTCTCCAGTACTGGGGTCACTAAAGGTCGACTATCGATGGACCCCTGTCGTGTCCCGGTCCAAATGAAGACTGTTGACCACGGAACAGGTCCCGTGTACCTACCCCTCCCGAACTTGACTTCCCTTTAAATAAAGTAGTACTTGCAAGTAACGGACCGAGTTTGGATTTATTTCTACATGAACAAACATGTAAATAAATAAGTAACTAAGTTTTATACTTGCTTCCGGACTACACGTGGTTCACGACTCCCTTTTTTTCTTTCTTTAGTTTCTTTTAGTTCTGCGTACAAGAAAGACGAAGACTCCTCAAGTGTGTCACCACCCCATCCCTCCGTTTACTCACGGAGAGTAAACAAGTAAGTAAGTCACTTGTGAGTGACACCCAGTCGAGGACTTCAATGTTTCTATTTCTGTCAGGGACGGGAGTCTCGGAGAGTCAGACAATCCCATCTGTATCACTTCACATCATCCGTAGTCAAATCTCCGTTTTAGTCCTACGATACCCTCGAGCCCCCTCCTCATAGATACAATTCGTCCACGATTCTCCTCTTAAGAATCTCTTCCACTATATAATCCCAAACTTCCTCAACCGGTCTACTTTCCTCATCCCGTTATGTGTAAGGTCTATCTTCCTTGACGTTTCCGTTTCTATTGTTTCCCCGACCCCGTCTTGTACTTTATAGAGACTTTCTGTGAGGTCTTCGGATCATAACGGTTTCGTCTCTCACACACAGACACACTGCTCATTCCCGAACCACCACTCCTACTTCCATCTCTCCTTCTGTCCCGACTAATGTTTGTCAAGGCACATAGTGTGACTAAATAAAGTCAAGTAGAACTTTCAAAACTCCTTGACCCCTCTTTAAAATTCATTTTCTGAATCCTACTAGTCAAACAAGACCAAACGGGTCCTGACAGGACTCAAATTTTGAGTTTCTAGGTGTAGGACCCTTGGAGAAGTCAGGACCCGTTTGATCCTACCAACTAGTGGGATATCCTCTTCCTGTTCTTTCTAGTGGTACCTTAGGAGTACCTCCACGTTACTTCCCCCATTCTACCCTCCCCCATTCCAACGTAATTAAAGCAAGTACTTCCTTGGTACGTACTTAGTTCTTGTCAATCGTCATTCCTGGTTTTCCTTTCCTACTTAGACTTTGTCCTTCATCTCTGTTGCTTTAAATTAGTGTAAAAATGGACCCGTCCCCCTCCTCCTTTCTTGTCTCAGATTAAACTTAGTGACAAGAGACTGATCAACTAGCTAATCGTAGTCCTATAAAAATTTTTTACAATGACTTACACGTTTCTTTTCATTTAATATGGGTACTACGAGGAAGATACTGATCCGTTGTAGGACTCACGAAATTTATTTCATAAAGTAAATTATACGTATTGTTCATAATGGATCCTCTTACAATTAAGAGGAGGTCCCACGTCTACTCCTTTGACCCCGAGTCCCTCGGGTTCATGGAAGAAGTTTCAGTGTGTCGTGACCGTAAGGGTCCGTCTGTACAGAGTGGATTTCAGAGACGAGAAAGTTAGGGATGGAGGAGTGGTGGTTGGTGGTGAAGGTGACGTCTCGTCCCGTTCCGTCTCCTTCATCGTTGACTCGACTCGAAACGACCTTCTCCGATAAATAGGTTTACCTTTTCCTCTCTCTTTTGTCGAACCCGACAGAAACCGAGACAGAGACACCCTGTTATTTTTTTGGTGACACGTACAGTCTCAAGGAAAATACGTCTTGTGTATGATACCGCTCTACGATAGAGTATAGACCTGGTCGAGTTACGTAAAATTAACGGGTTCATTTTATTTGACTTACTACGAAAGATAGAAGACTAGACGAACGTTTGGGGTTACCGAACGGTTATCAAGGGTTATGTCTCGATTGAACACCGTGTTACCTGACTTTTTTCTAGAAACATTCATTTCTGGTGGTGTGAAACCCAAAAAATTAGAAGGAAAGTCCTTCAGAAAACAAAGTCCTGTTCCTTGACCCCACTTTCACGACGTGAGGACATCTACATTAATTTTACCTTCGTCGAAGGGAGAAGGAGTCGTTAAGTTCAATAACTTTAATTAGTAGTAACCCGGTCAGATCGTCCGACGGTATCAGAGATATCCTTTTCATGGAGTTCCACAGACGACGTCGTCGACGTTAATTTTAGACAACTCGTTACCCTATTTTACTTGGTCTGTTAACGGTGTTAGTGTCTCCGTGACCTTTTTCTCCCCACACATTAATTCTATTGAACTTTACTCCGACCCCCGAAGTCCGTCTAACTATGAAATCACGAAAAGATGCTCTTGGTAGACTACCGTTTTTCAATGAAATAGTCGAGGGTGACACTGAATAAATCCGTAAATAAAATATATATATAATGGCTGAAGAACGTCTACTACCAAGTCAGTTATCTTTATAGTTATTGGAGTCTATACGTCTACTGTGGTGGGATTACCGTTTTTCGTTTCTCCTTGATTTCTCGGAGAACTACTTCTACTTTCTCTTCTCACTTCTTTCAACCGAATTTTGAGAGTTTTTGATTCTAATACCGTAGACCAGGGTAGTGAAGTACCGTTTATCTACCCCTTTTTACCTTTGTCACTGTCTCGAAATAAAAGAACCTGAGGTTTTAGTGATACCTACCACTGACGTCGTACTTTAATTTTTTGTGACGAGGAACCTTCTTTTTGATACTGTTTGGATTTGTCACTTGACTTTTCGTCTCTGTAGTGAAACGTCTGTTTCCAGACAGATCAGTTTCGATACCAAAAAGGTCATCAGTACATACCTACACTCTCGACCTGGTACTTCTTCCGACTCACGGTTTCTTGACTACGAAAACTTGACACCACGACCTCTTCTGGGAACTCTCAGGGAACCTGACGTTCCTTTAGTTTGGTCAGTCAGGGTTTCCTACAGTTGGGACTTACAAGTAACTTTCATGACTACAACTTCGAGGTTATGAAACCGGTAGACTACGCTTTTCGGCTGAGTAACCTTTTCTGGGACTACGATCCGTCCTCCTCTTCTCCCATTGTCTCCTCACTCTCCCGACCTACCGTAGTGGTTGAGATACCTGTATCTCAACCTCGTTTGAGACCCTCTATAACTTCTGACTACACGAAGTCAGGTTCCCCGGAGTTTCTCAACCTGTGTTGACTTACTTACTTGTCGTTGTTGTCTAAAGGAACGTCCCATAGATTGTTAACTTAGGTTCGTTGTTTTATTTGTCCGAATAAAGTAGACAAAAGGTGGACACCCCACCTATACTCCTAACGAACATCTTACTCTGGTTCAAACACATCCCAAAACAAAACTGAACATTTGGGCGTAAATTAATTTTTTTAATATATGTCTTCTGTCATTAGATACTCTTGTTTCCTGAGAAGGGGTTAGTGAACTCTGGTTTCATACACACACAAAATTGCGTTACATCAGTTCTTTTTCAGTCTCTGAGAAGGAACATTTATATGAAGTGTACTGTTAAAAGAACTTTCCCTTATTCTTTGTTCATAGAGTTGGAGACTTTGTGAAAACCTTAAGAATGGGTACAGTCCTTATCTAGACTGACGTATATTGAACCCGAAGGGTCCACCACGATCACCATTTCTTGGACGGACGGTCACATCTTCTAAATTCTTGTGTCCAAGTTAGGGACCAAGTCTTTCTAGGGGACCTCTTCCCGTACCGTTGGGTGAATTCAGAAGAACGGACCTCTTAGGGTACCTCTCTACTTCGGACCGTCCGACTGGGATGTCTGACATCGGACGATCCGAAGTAGACTTCACTGAATCGTGTGTGCGTACGATATTGAATCTCCGGAGTTTATAGTATCGCATTTTGTTCTTCTTTTCAAAAAGAGAATACATTTTATTCAAATATCTACCTCTCAGACTCCCTGCTTTTCCCTGGTCGAGAGAGGAAAATTTATGAGAAAGTCCTTTAGCGTGTGAGAAAAAAGGGACATGTAGAGTAACCAATTTTAAATCAAAGTTCCGGGACCGACTACGTTCCCTTCGACCCTTTACATTAGAAATAAGACTCACCGGTACATAGATCGATTGTTGACCATAAGACTATGATTTTCCACTCCCTACTATCTGTTACCCACTATGTAATCGAATGAACCAAAGACAAAGACACGCCACCGACTTCAAATAGGTACTCGAAACGGACTCAAAAACCGTAAAGTCATGTCGGTCATTCAGGAAGGACCCATTGTCAATGAGGGTACTTGTTTAGACAAAGGTCTCAATTACCAATTGTCACCGACGTCGACACCAAGAGGACGGGACAGGTGAGTTAGGGTACCCACGGTCCATTTTACGACTGTAAAATTGTTTCGAGAAGGTTTTCAGTACGAAAAATCGGGATTTCTCACTAGTAGTCCAATCCGGGTTTCTCGACCAATGACGACAATACACATCCCCCGTCTCAAGAGTCCTTTATCGAAGGAGGGTCACACTTCCCGAAATCTCATGTTCGAGGAGTGGTGAGGGTAATTGTTCCCCCGTAGACACGACCCTTTTCCTCGGAAACACCTACACCCCTATTCATTCCGACAACGATTTCCCCGTCTCCGTTGACCCCCAGGGTAAGAGTCCTAATTTATACCTCCCATTGTCGAGTTCCTTTGTAAACCGAGGGTAGTGTCGTTCCGGTACTTCTTACCATCGAGTCCTTGGTCTTAAGTTTACACAACAAAGACCCTTGAAGACAGCAAAAAGAAACACTCAAAAAGAGAATGGGATACAATGGTATCACTAGTGTCATTTTAGGAGGTTAGTGTTTCTCGAGTGTTCCTACAGAAGTCCTAGTTACTTATTTCTCCTTCGAATCCTACTACCTTGGGACGTGAGACGGTCCAAGACCGTCCCTTCTCTTAATTCTCCTGATCTCTGATCCTTTCGTAGTCGAGGACTTAAGTAGTGGTTGAGAGGTCAAGACGCTGTTCCCTACGTCAGTCACATACATTACCACACCCAAGACTACTGAACTTGAACTTCAGACGTAGATAGTAATGATAGATATTGGGAAGCCCGTTCAGTAAAGTGAGGAAACTCGGAGTAAAAGGAGTTCACATTTTGTTCCTATTATCATGGTAAATTATCCCAACACTTCTAAGTTACTTTACTAGGTGTATTTCGCCACTCTTAGACCGGGAACCATTGTGTGTATTTCAAGTGACAGTAATAATTTGAATCCGTCATAACGTCCAACGACTTTTTCAATAAAAGTTAGTAAGACTTTAACACGGTTCCGTACACTCCCCACTACCGTTCCTTCCACTCAAGTTTCTCTGTGTCTAAGTTGGTTTCGGACTTGTTTTACCCAACATGAGTAATCGTCATGACCTCTTTGAAAGAATCGTTAGACGGTGAGTTCGAGGAACGTCCTGAGTCGTTACGGACAGTAAGGGGACATCGCCACGACTGTCTCGGGTACCGTACGACTTACGAAGTCGACGTACGATGCGAACGAAGTCGACGTGTGGACTACGAGAACGTCATCTCGACATACAACTGATTCTCCTTCGACTCAATCAAGGGTTTGGAGGAGTACAGTGAATAAGAATATAATAAAAAAGCTTTAACTATTCTTTACTCACTCTTTTCCTTCTTACAATAAAATACTGACGAAACTTTCCGTTCAACGATTTTTATGACATATTAATCCACTTCCGTTCTATTAACGATTTATAACCCTTTCCAACATTTTTGATCCCTAAGACGTGAGTCTAACGAAACGTTCATAGAAATTTAATATCTAAGTGAAAGTATTTTAGATTTGACCTTTAGTTCCGACTCAAAAACCTCACTAAATAGAAACGTTGACTTTTAAATCTACTGTACTAAATTCAATTCGAGAGAGAGTATGAGTAAAAATTAAAAATATCAGAGACGAAATTGTGTTAGACAAAATCCACTGTCATTAGTTGAAAATGAGGATTGACTCGACTTAGTCTCCCGTAAATGGTGTGATCTGTAAAGATAGATTCGTAATCGACTACTAGTTATATGTCAGTTGTATCGAGTAAGATATATTAGTCGTTTTATAAAGAATAAAATTATATTAAAGAAAAGTTTCCGTAGTTCTTTTAGAAATTTTTAAGGACTGAGTATAGATTACAGTGTTTGTAACTCTTTTCACTGTGTTAAAGTGTTGAAGAATCTTCTTATTTAGTCACAGGATGATCAACTGATGATATTTTATAATAAATAAAATTTAGGTATTTCCCAAATTTTAATAACATTCTCAAATTTATAAACCTTTTTGGTTTTGGGTTAAGAGTCTGAAGGGACCACCAGGTCACCAATTCTTCGGTGGACGATTACGTCGCCTATGCCCAAACTAAGGACCAGATCCTTCTAGGGTGTACGGTATCCCGTTGATTTGGGTACGTGGTGTTGATGACTTCGGGTTCACGGGATCCCGGACACGACACACTACTCTTCGGACACGTCGGGTTGATCTCTCGTCGGGGGTGAGTGACGTTACTCTATTTCGGACGTTCGTCGCTCGTTCTGGTTCGTGTCGGTTTATCATTCATTTTGAATTTTTTTTTTTTATTAGAAGAGTCAATATTACTGTATGAACCGTTTAAACAGGGAATGTACGTGAACAACAAGTCAGTGAGTCAACACAGACTGAAAAACGCTGAGGTACTCAACGTAGTGCGTTCCGAAGGGAGAGGAAGTGATAGAGGACCTCATACCCCGTAGTCACGTGACCCGTGGTTATTTAGTCCTTCGTTTTGAGGTTCCGTTGATCTGACTCAAGTTTAAGTCCTCGTCCACCAAGGAAATACACTTATTCTGCGACCTCTGTCTTTTTCCCACGAAACTAAGTGTCCTCTGTCTGTAGTTGAGTCTCCTTTCAGACGGTTAGTTTCATAGTCTCGTGATATTCGAGGAAAGTGTGGCGTCTTAAAACGGTTCTGTGAGTACAACTTCCTTCAGTGTGGACCACATTATGACATAAAAGGTTATATTGATTCCTTACCTTTGTTTATCGTATATATTAAATACGTCGTTTATATTGAATTTTCCCGTACAATTTGTTGACGTCCACTTTTCTGTATCTCAAAGGGTGAAATCGTGTGGTCATAACTGTGGTCTTTCACTCTGAACCAACGTCTGTTTCCTAGTTTGACTACAGTCTCTGTGTCGAATGTGATCGCTCTGTTTGGGTTTACGAATTTCTCTAAGACCGAAGTGGAGGTTGTTATGAACATAGTCTGGTTATTGGACGGTTCTTGTTGATCTTTTCTACTCATTCTGTGTTACTTTGTTGAACCAAATTTCACGACCTCTCGGGAGTCACGTCGGTCCTGAACTTCCGACTCCAGCCCCTCTCCTCCCTTTACGTGTCTTCACTCAGTCTATAAGGCGCGACGAAAGGGGGGAGGTCCGTGACCCACAAAGGAGTCGGTATGTTCCGACTCTCCGACTCGTCGACTCGTCTTGAAAACCGTTAGAATGTCCTGACTTCTCCTTTTTACTGAACTCGGTTGTAGGACCTCCCTTTCCACCCTGTCTCTTCCCTCGGGGGTCAACCACGACGGAAGGAAGACACCATCAACGACTGAACATTCCCAGTGTCATATCTTTCGAACGTTTAGACTCATCTTCCCTCATCGATTCTCCAACTTGTCTCGAAAGTCGTCGGAGTATAAAGTTCTTCTAAGTTGGTCTTCCGTACTCCTAGGGGTCCGAAAGTCAATCCCGGAGTCTTCTCGATGTGAGAGTCTCAACCCCACTTGGTATTGATTTCGTCGAGAGTGTTTCCGACTGTAAGTCGAAGTCTTGGCAGGTTGAGTTCTGCTAATTTCACTAGACGGGATGAGATTAACGGACGATGTACATCTTCATTTGGACACTTCCTTCCGTTACAGTAGGTCTCAGAGACGTTAAGAAGTATGTGTTACGGACTGTAAGTCATTTTTCTAATAGTCTACATATTCCTTTGCTGGCTTCTTTTTTCTGTTGTCTTATTCTAGGTCTATAATATCAAGAGTTTCGATCTAAAATAGTTTTTGTCACTAATTATACAAAGTCTTCGTCTTTAACATTACCTTTTAAAATCGTTGTTTGACTTTAAACATTTTTCCTTAACTCACTTTTAAGATCTTGACTGTTTATACTATTGACCTTAGTTCTTGATTGTCCAAATTACCAATCGAATCCGGTCTTCTTCTCTCCTAATCCCCTATATGTCTGATTTCAGACCTTCCTTTTCTCTACCTCGTATATTCCTTTTTTCAGATTCTTTGTTTACTCTTTACTACCGTTTTAAATTGTACATACATAAACCTCAGGGTCTATTTCCCCTCTCTCTTTCAAACCCATCTTAGTTAGAAACTTCTTTATGAACAGTCTTAAAAGGGTTTGACTGTTTTCTATACTTTGGTACCTAAGTTTTTCATAATACTTTGGGGCTTTCTTGTTTAATTTATATATGTTTGTTTTACTGTAGAGTCGTATATCATATTCATGAATTTTGGTCTCTGTTTCTATTTTAGAATTTATATTGGTATCTTTTTCTGTATCATTGAAGTGTCCTCGTTTCACTCTGACTGTAGACTGAAGAGTTACTTTCAGTCACTGGCTCCTTAGTGCAAAAATTTATGGTTTTCTTTTTATTGACGGTTGAATCAAAAATTTTTCTTGGAAATTTTTGTTTTCGTAGTTTGGACCTGACCACTAGACAAAGTGCATACTATTATATGTACAAAGTTACGATAAGAGAGTCTATTATAAGTGTATAATAGTATATACTTTGTCTAGTGGTCAGGTCCAAACTACGTACTCTGTCCCACGAGTCCCGACTACATGACCCTGTTGGGTCTCCCTACTCTATCCCTCCCTCCACCCTCTCCCCAAGTCCTACCCCTTGTGTACGTGTGGGTGTCGCCTAAGTACAGTTACATACCGTTTTTGGTGATGTTATAACATTTCATTAATCGGAGGTTAATTTTATTTTTCTTTTTTGTGTTTCCGTTTCCTTTCTGTAAAGGTCTGTTTGTGTTTGACTCCCTTAAGAACGAATGTTTAAGAGAAATTTTCGTTACGATTGAAAATTATCAAAAAGAGGACATAAACTCTAGATTAGAATGACATAACACTAGTCTTTTCTACGAACCTTACTAAAGTTAAAAAAACTTGAATGGTTCAGATCTAAATACCGGGTGCTACACTAGATAGGACCTCTTCCAAGGCACACGCGAACTCTTTTTCCACTTTAAGTAAAAAACCCCCACTTTACAGGATATCTATAGTTAATCCAGATTGACCAGATAACATAGTAAATTTCAAACACAAAGGAACAATTAAAAGACAAATCGACTAGATAGGTATCCACACTCACCCCATAATTTCAGAGGGTGATAATAACACAATAACAATTAAAGGGGAAAGTATGAACAATCGTAAACAGAATGTATAACGCCACGAGGATACAACCCACGTATATATAAATATTAACAATATAGAAGAAGAACCTAACTTATTTGTTTACCCTGGATTAATTTGAATTTTCGAAGACGTGTTGTTTCCTTTGAGATTCGTTCCACTTTTCTGTCCGAAGCCTTACCCTCTTTTATTATCGTTTACTTCGTTGACTGATTGCTGATTAGACTTTTTATATGTTCGTTGAGGACGTCGAGTTAAGGTCTTTTTATTTGCTGGGTTAGTTTTTTACCCGGTTTCTTGATTTGTCTGTAAAGAGGTTTCTTCTGTATGTCTACCGATTGTTTGTGTACTTTTCTACGAGTTTTAGTGAGTAATGGTCTCTTTACGTTTAGTTTTGGTGTTACTCCATGGTAAAGTGGGGTCAGTCTTACCGACGCTAGGCTTTCAGATGTTCGTTATTTACGACCTTTCCCACACCTCTTTTCCCTTGGGAGAATGTGACAACCAGCCTTACGTTTGATCATGTCGGTGATACCTCTTGTCACACCTCTAAGGAACTTTTTGACCTTTATCTTGACGGTATACTGGGTCGTTAGGATGACGACCCGTATGTGTGGTTCCTTTGGTCTTAACTTTCTCTATACACATGGGGTTACAAGTAACGTCGTGACAAATATTATCGGTCCTGTACCTTCGTTGGATCTACAGGTAGTCGTCTACTTACCTATTCTTTCGACACCATGTATATGTGTTACCTCATAATGAGTCGGCAATTTTTCTTATGTAAACTTAGTCAAGATTACTCCACCTACTTTGACCTCGGATAATATGTCTCACTTCATTCGGTCTTTCTTTTTGTGGTTATGTCATATGATTCCGTTTATGTACCTTAAATCTTTTTACCATTGCTATTGAAACATACGTTCTGTCGTTTTCTCTGTGTCTTGTCAGAAAACCTGAGACACCCTCTCCCTCTCCCACCCTACTAAACCCTCTTACCGTAACTTTGTACATATTATAGTATATTCTTTGCTTAGTGGTCAGGTCCAAACTACGTCCTATGTCCGACAGAGAATATGTGTAGATCTACACATATTCTCTGTCCATGTTCGAGGAGTGGTGAGGGTAATTGTTCCCCCNCAGTCCTACCCCTTGTGCACATATTGGCACCACCTAAGTACAACTACATACCGTTTTGGTTATGTTATAACATTTCATTAATCGGAAGTTAATTTTATTTATTAATAAAAATTTTTCGTCCTTTCCTCCCGCAGAGTATTCTCGACACAGAATCCATCTTCTTGTATGGTGACGATTAGTATCGATCTACCCTTTTGACTCCTGGGACTGGGGTGACAATAGGACGAGGGACTAGAGGACGACCACACAGGAAACCTTCTAGAGTAGGTTTTCGGTGTCTTGTTCTCTCCGACCACTACCTCAGATTTCCCCACCCGGAGGACCTTATGTCTCGTCCCTCCTCGACCCATCTCCCATCTAGACCCTTCCCCCACACCAGTCTCAGTCTCTTGTATGTAGTGTTATTTACGACAACAGAACAGGTTTCTTTTTTTTCGTTACGATTTCTACATTTCTTTACCAGGGACTTCCTTTTACCTTTACATTTTTCTTTACTTCTCGTCGTCTTTCTCAATTATACCCCCACTGCGAGTCACTTATAACTGACATGTTTTGTTATACTTAAATCGAAACGTCATAATTCATACACATTTTAAGTAATAAACCGTTATTATTATGAATTTCACAGTGACTTCACTCTTCTTAAGTTCATCAGATTCCATGAACGTAACAGGACCTTCATCGTTTTCATATAATCTACGATTGTATGATCTGAGGTCACTCAGTCCTACGTGCAACATTTCTTACGGTTTGAGGAATCCCCGACCTATTATTTTATTTGGAGACCACGTCCGGTACGTGGGTAGGACTTTGTTTGTGACGACGACAGAATCCGGGGTAAAACCTCCGAAACCTCAAGAGAATCAGGGTGAAGAAACGTCAATCCTAACATGTAAGATACATGAACTATTTATTTGTACTTGCGAATATACGTACATATAAACGAGTTCAAACCCCAGTGATATTAACCTTCCCTACTCAAAATCTACTTGTCGTTTGGCTAAACTTTTTCTTTTGGGAAACCTGTAGCCATATCTCCTTTTGAAGTAAAACTTTCGGGGTTAGTACGAACGTGAGTACTAGGGTCTAGTAGTCGGTCTACTCGTGTGGAAAATATAAACGTTACTAAGAACTTATATAAGACGTCTCAAGTAATGTAAAATTTCTTATTACAACATCGTCTATTGTGTATGTATGGACAGTCACGAATACCCAATTTACATACGTAAATACTTTGGATACCTTATGCATCATGGGGTTTATTTATTAGAGGAGAAGGGATAGGAGGGGAAGGGGGTTGTTTTTTGGGGTTATTCTTGGACTACACAATGAGACATAAATTACCGATAAAACTTTTTCTAAGGTCAAGGGGGTTTTGAGGGGGTCTTACGACGAAAGTTCTCGACACCAAGGGTTACTTGTCCGACGAGGTTGTATGTTCTTAGTTACAGGAAACCTTGTCGTAACCGAACGATCAATTATCTGTAAACTAAAAGAAATGGGTAACTAATTACTTCGTCAATAAAACGGTAACTTATCCTTCTATTAATTCTTGATGATATTGACCTGGGATGACCCTTACCCAACATCAAACCTCTTGACCACCATCGACACCTCTGTTTCTCCATCCTTCCGACCGAAACGAATATCGTCGGAAAGACCGTCCCTTGGAGCCCGATTTCACAAGACGAATTAAGTTATCTGTGAATAATTCCATAATACTCGACATACACTTCGGGACGACCCCTCTCCTTCCCTCCCGACAGGTTACGTCTCGGACCGAGTCGACCTTCGGACACGACATCATCAAGAAGGTTTCCGTCGGGGGCGGACGGGCGGGGGTATTATACTCCGTCCCTTCCCCGGTTTCACAATACGTCCCACAGACCTTCTAGTCTCCTCCGTCTCTGTTGTACACGAACCTGGATCCTTTCCGTAGTTCCGTCTCACCCGATACACTCCGACCCACCTTAAGACTGTCTGTGTCTACCCCTTGCTTTCAGAATTTACCTACCTCTTTATTGTTCTCCTTTTCGTTTTTGTTGTCGTTTTTCCTTTCTTGAGTTTTAAAGTCATGAGAACTATAAATCGACACACTGGAACCCGATCAATGGATTGAAAAGACCCGAAACGAAAAGAGCAGACCTTGTACTTTAGTTATTATTGATGGAGATATCTCAACGACACTTCAAATTGACTTTATCCAATCAGACGGTCCTTAGCTAGTACGGTGGACCGTGTCCCGTCTGTGAGTCATTTACCTCCGAGATTCGGTGTTCTCTTACTTTTTATTATCTTCCGACTTTCTTAGTAGACGGAAGGAAGGAGTTCGGAAGGAGAAGACTCTATTTCGTGACGAAAACCCCAAAAGACGGATTTACTTGACTCAGGAACTCGGAAAAGTCCCACTCGAGACACAGAAGACGTGAACACGGAAGGACTAAGGGAGTCCCGTGTCGGGTATTATCCACGTGTCCTTTGGAAACACCTTTTTTGCTCACCTACTCGTACAGGTAAGATGAGGTAGAGGATTGGGAGAGGGTAGTGAATGTCAAAGTACTTCCGTAATGTGTGGAGACGTGTCGGACCACACGGGAAGGAAAGAGAGATGGGTCGTTTGAGAGAAGTAGGGAGTTTTAAGTCGAGTACTAAACACTCCAGGAAGTAAGTCCTACATTAACCTGTCTTGCCTATGAAGGAGGACTCATGGTGAATCATGTGTTGAGATGGTATTGTACGTCGGACAGTCGAACATTAACGAGCGAGAAAGGAGAACATTTGGAGTAACCGATGCACCACAGTTCCCCTGTATTACCCTATTACACCTCCGTCTTTGACTCTTCGGTCGTCTTAGAGAAGGTACTCTACCCCGAGGACACGAAAGAAAACAAACGAATTGACACAGATAGGATTCCTTTTTACCTATACAAATGTATCAATGTCTCGTCGACCTTCGCACTGTATACTGAAATGTTAAAGGTATCGAATCACCCATCTGATACCTCAAAGTCCCTGGGAAACTAAGGAAAGGAAGAGACTTTATTCCTGAGATTCAAAACGTACCCCACCTGTCGTACAATGTTGTGTCCCCCCACTGGACTCTACAGAAGGTGTGAGCCAGAAAATACGGTGTAGACATGAAGATGTCGGGTCGTACCCCAGAGGGAGTCACGGAGCGTGTGTTATCTACAGTTATTAATGAACAATTTACTTGCTTATGGGGACACGGACCAGTGAAGGGACGAGTCTTTAGGAGTTACCGGCGAGATAAGGATGACCAGACAAACATTGGAGTCGTCACCGTCGGACCATGAGTTCAAACGAGTACTTCGTTGGGATTGGAGGGAAATGTCCAGACAAAGGATGAGGGAATACGGCATGTAGTGAGTGACGTCCGTTCGACCTGTGGACCCACCACCGAGAACCGAGTCGTCTCCCGTAGAAACTACCTGATCCTCTTAAACAAACATACCCCTTATGGAAGTACTACTCTCTCGACTTCTTGACTTACCTACCCTCCCTGTCGGGTGTCTACGAGACTGGTTCTCGCCCTTCACTTGTTGTGAAAGAGTTTTGTCTGGGTTTCTAGTCTTCATCTCCACCGACTCCTATGTCAAGAGTCCTGTCAATGGGTTAAGTCGGTTTCCCGTACTTGACCGACGTAAGGATTGTACGAGTTGAGAACTCAGGTAGGAGTGCGTTTGTTCCGTTGTTATTTTTAACGATAGGACCACGACTACCAGGTCGTTCTGTCCTTTCCTCGATTACGAAAAACTCGTAGTTCTAAATGACTCAAATTACGACGAGTACTCTAGAGTCGAGGGACCCCGGTCCCTTCCGAGACGAGACACAAAAGGGGTACACGGAACCTGAACTGAAAAGACCAGGTTCAACGTGACACAACATCAGTGGATACAGACACAGTTACAAAACATCATTGACATTTACCTTTTATAAACATATTTTTATTTTAATTTTATTTATTTAGATATAATTTTTTATAAGTTCAACTCAACACCGATTTTTTTATTTTTTTAATTTTTTTAGAAAAATTTCCTCCTGTTAATACTCTTTTTATCATCTTTCTGTCTTTATTTGTACCAAATGATTTTGTTTTGTTTTGTTTGTTTTTCTCTGGAACTCGACGAATTCCTGTTCATAAAAGAGTTTGTACCACGAACTGTAACTTACTTACTTACCAGATATGTTCTATGTATGTGGAAAAAATGGTGATCTACCGTTTATAAGTAACCTGTTAAATTTGACAGAGTCTGTGTCAAACCACTTTTGATCCGTTCAAAAAAGTCATGTATGTTGTCCTACTTCAAAAGTCCCGACAGATACGGAGGAGAGAAAATCGTCTCTCTCCTCTTTCAAGATCTTACCTTCGGTCCACAGGACCCCGTTCTGAGGCAACAGTAACCGTAAACCCGTCCAGTGTATATAAAAGGTTCGGAGTCAAAATAATAAATTTTTTTAGACACCTGACACCATTGAAGTCTATTTGTAAATAATCGTAGACGTTATAAAGTCCGGGACTGTGGTCATGACCTCCATTTCTACTAAGTTTTTATGAGGAACGGAGATCCTGTTACGAAGAGTTGAGATCATTTTCTGGTCAAATAAAAGTAAAAATTTTACAGTCTAGACAACGTCTGACATAGGTGTAAGACTAAAAAATTAATAATCTCAGTAACCTACAACAATTTAACGATAAAGATTTACAAATAAGAATTGAAACCCCGAAGGGTCCACCATGTCACCATTTCTTGGGTGGACGGTTACGTCTTCTGTGTTTTCTATACTCAAACTAGGGACCCAGTCCTTCTAGGGAACCTCATCCTTTACCGTTGGGTGAAGTCATAAGATCGGACCTTTTAAGGTACCCGTCACCTCGGACCGTCCGATGTCAGGTACCCCAACGTTTCTCAACCTGTATTGACCCGTTGACTTGTGTCTAAGAATTGAAGACCTAAATCGTGTAGTGTTTGACTGATGTTTACAGGACACTTGTCCGGGAACAGGTGTTCCGTGTGTGAGTCCTCCCTCCGAGTGTGGTCGGAGACGTCCTGAGTCCGGACACTTACTCCCTGTTAGGAGTCATTTCGCGTGAAGAAACGTCCCGTAATTTCTGAATGGCGTGTATCCTGGTGATAAACCATCAAACCTCCACTTCCCCCGTCTCTAGACTCTAGTGAAGACCTCAGAAAGACCTCTTTCTAGACCGGTCAGGAGAGACTAGGAATTCTATACTCCGGGAGGATCCGGAACACCGACGGTCGGGTGGTCTACTCCGAAGTCCGTGAGACGTCAGGAAGGGAGTGACAGACCCGAAGGACCTAGTAAGTCAAACACCGGAGTGGGGAGTCTGGATTCCGATTCGTAGTCGAGACTGGAAACGAAAGAAGGAACCGGCACTAAGTGTGAAAAAGAGACTCAGTTGATGAAAACCGGTGGTCCTAATATTTAGAAATGGAGACGGGTCGTGTCAGGAACTCTGGTGCAGAAGTCACCCTAAACCCCCGTATGACCATGGTGCACCCGGACTGTGATACTTATCTCAGATCTGCTCGAGACGACCAGTGGTTCTATTCTTATTAGGTAGTTCTTGTGTGTCACATGAAAGAATACACCACAGAAAATTTATAAGGATTCGAAGTGACAAACCGAATAAATAATAAAGTTTATGTTTTGTTAGTGAAAGAACTTGTCTACAAAACATGGTACATGGGTTTCTGTGTTATGTTTTAAGAGTAGGTTGGATAGGAAGGGTAGAGGTCCGAGAGTCCAGGGATGAGGTCTCCGTTGACGACAAATATCAGAGTGTACGGGAAGTTTTCTACATTCCCATGTAGAACACTATGGTGTTCGCTTTACGTGATCTTTATGAGACGACGTTAGAGAAAAACTTGGTTTACTAAACGGAACTATTACAAATTAGAGTTGAAGAGTAAAAAATTTTTGACCAGAGGATAATTATCTATAAATTTAAAAAGATGAAAAAGACAATATGTGTCACAAGTCATTCATCGTACACGGATGTACACTCATATAGACACATATATTCAAAGACCTATCCTTCACGCTCCGTCTCTTTACACGGGAGGTGTTTTGCCACGGTTAGTCGCGACGGTGCCAATCGTGTAATGACACAGACACAAAAGTGTGAAGACAGTTGTACACTAATAGCTTTCAGGTTATCTAGTTTTTAATATCGAGACACCTTATTTCTACGTAAAGGTATGAGTATTTACTCTACTTTGTCGAAAATTTTATAGAATTTTGAATACACAAAACTAGTAAAAATTTTTGACCAAATAACAAGAAATTTTTAACTTGGCATGCGCGAGAAATGTGTGATTTCTTTAATCGGGAAACAAATAACATACCTGATGTTTGTAAAGGGTGTGAAACAGAAAGTGGAAATTTTAGAAATTTATAAAAGGTGTTGTTTTTTGTACGAACATCAAATAGTTAGAAAAAAAATACGGGAGACTTAAAACACTGTACGAACCTTCGGTAAAACGGGACCTAATATTTTACTAAAGTACGAAGAAGATTACAAAAATTTAGAAGTAAAATTTTATAATTTTAGAAACTAGGTGAACCTGAAATCAAACCAAATTCCTAACTTCATACCTCGTTTAACGTAAAAAGGTACTGAAAGTCAACACTGTTATGGTAAATAATTTATTAAGTAGAAAAAGGTTCTCTGTCTTTTAATATAGAAAAAGAATGTGAATTACATTTTGTTTAAACAGAAAAAAACTGAAGGATAACATAAAATAACTAAATAAAAAGGTACATAACCACAGTGTGTCCAAATAAATTACATCAAAATCTTAAATCGAAAATTATAGACCAAACCGATCAGAAGAGACGAATGACGGAGAGGGGGTGGGGATAGTAACAGAAAGTCTGTAAAAGACCAATGAGAACTGATAAATCAAAAAGTAAAGATATCTTAGTCGGACAAATTAAAATTTTTAATACAAAACCCCCTTCGTATAATTTAAATATCCGATTCAAACTTCATGACTAGAAAAACGTTATAAGTGAACAATTTCAAAAGAAACGAATAAATCTATTGTAGAAATTGTCCATTGTACATACACATGTCTGTCATATTTTCTCGTATATCACTTTACACTTATGTGGAGAGTCTAGACTGGGGATGAGAGGGTCAAACGAGATCTCTATAACTCAAAGACTGCACACATGGATCTTCATAAGATACGTATATTTTAAGATATACACGCATATTAGTAAACTGAGATTAGGTGGACACGGAAGGGGTCTACCGTCGATCGACCTCTGTGAGAAGGCAAAAAGGGGTGGAGCATTTATATGGTCCCTCGGAAGAGATAGTCTTGTATATCTAGACGGAACGAGGAAACTCGTCGACGTACCATAAATTGATGTATCTTCGTCGGTCTTAAAAATTGTACGGTGGATAACTAATTTTTTATCGAAGGAAGGTAGAGAATAAAAATATTTGTTACAACACCATTCATAAGAGGGAGTGTATGGAACACACTCTTATAAAGACTTCCTGTTTAAGGATCTATGTCTTAATGATACAGTTCCATATTTCTTTTACATGTGCGTTATCACATTTGTGTGAGTTGTGATGTCTTGACATGTGAATGTTTACCAACTGTATCATAATACAATACACCCGAAAAAAAAACAGTACTATTCTTTCTTTTACATGTTAAAAACTATCGATAACGGTTTAACAGAGATTTAGAACTGTTAAATAATTAATAAAGGGACAAATTTAAACGGAAGACAAACGTTATAAAACCGAGTCCACGATATTTTTATCTAAAAATCCTTCGATTTATTAGATATTCAAGACTTATTTTGGTAGGGGGTAAAGAAGGTATCTCTCTAAGAGTCTTTTTAAAGGTCCCGAACTACTACGAGACTACACTTCGACACCTTCAGTCCTTTACAACGATTCTCGTCCTGAGACGGAGGAAGATCGTTTCCGTCGGACAAGGTCAAAATAATTTCTTGTCCCTAGTGACTTAGTGAAACCGACGAACAGGATGACACTAAATCTAAACAAACTTCCGAGTTGACTTTCTTTTGTTCTCCAAAGTATACTGACTTCAAGGTGGAAAGTTTACTACAAGATTAAAGAGATAGTTCACAGACACTGACCCTTAGAAATAAATCGAAGAAAGGGTGGGGGTGGGGATCATGGTGAAATAAGGATAGTTGGTGTTCACGGGTGAATGTGTGAGGTACCTCAATTCGGAACTTACTCCAACACTTCCTGTTTTCTCCACACCTATTGTCATAATTACCTTGGGGTTATTTTAATCCGAGGACCCCTGACACACGTCGTCCCATTGTTGGATTTCAAAGATGGGTTAGACTAAGGCTCTTCCGACCTTTTCGTGACGTCCAGAAATGATTTACATAGAACTCCTCGGTTGTCTCCCAATTAATGTAGTGTGTTACAAGACGCTTCACGTGACGATTTTTAAGAGAAATCTACAGAGAAGAGACTCTTTAGTTTAAATGATTTTCAGAAGAGACCTGGAAAGAAAAATTAGATATAAAGGTTAGGCTTACCGTCGACGAGTATATACAGAGAAGAGTGTGAAATTTTAAGATTAAGACAGGGTCGAATGACCGGAATGAAGAGGGGAGGGAAGAAAAAAGGACCAGATGAAAGAGATCGTCGAAAATAAATCGTGTCAAGTGGAGAGGACAGTTAACGTAAGGGTGGGTTACTTTGGTATCGTAGAAGAATCTTCTACCCTCCTGTTCACCTAATGTTTAGGAGGTTTAAATTAGAAAAAACCAGGATTATGACTCATGTTAACCCAGTATGAAGTCCGTCACGCACAGACAACAAAGTATTGGTTATATATCTCAAGTATAGTTCTAACGACAACAACAAGTCAGTCATTCAACACTGGTTGAGAATCACTGGGGTACCTGACATCGTGTGGTCCGAAGGGACAAGAGATGACAGAGGACCTCAAACGAATTCAAGTACAAGGTTTTACTATTGGTAAAACCTTTACTTTTTAGATTCCGAGTAACTCCAATCCACTAGATGAGTTCCAGTTTCTGAATTCCTCGTATAGATGAACGGGACATGACAAAAGTACCAAGAATTCGTCTATTTACGTTACGTCACATCCTCATTTACTAGAACTGACACGGGAAGTGGTGGTAGTGGAAAGAGACTAGAGATAAAGAGGTTTAGAAAATACAAATCCAGATCGTTATAGGGGTCCAGGGAGGAGTTACCGACTTGGTTAGAGATCTGGGTCATAAAGAGTAGGTTAACCGAATCGAGACACAGGATTCCAAGATGACTAGAGAGAGGAAACGCGACTCGTCGACAAGAGAGATCATGAGAAGGGGCTATAGGAAGGGGCTTGAAACCAAGAACAGACCCAAAGTTACTGAACCAGATGAAGAACGGTTACATGAGGACGACAGGACTTTACAGTTAGTTAAATGGAAGATGACGGTTAAGGAAAAAAACATTTTTGACGGGATGGTTGGTGGGGACATACCTTAATATGAGACACCAAGAAATGTACCTCCAGGTGACGACTAATCTCTTCTATCTATAGACTAAGTCCTCCGTGGGTACGGGTCTGAGAGGTTACTAGTTTGTCAGAAAGACCATAAAGTTGGTTCTCAATGGGTTGTGGTGAGACCGATACTTTTCGGTTCCCTCTTTAATATGTCGGTGGTAAACGACGGTACACGTCATATTCATTCTCCTCTATCGTCTAGATAACTCTTTCCCATCATCTTCTTTAAGTCTATCTTCTCGTGTCTTTTCTGGTACACTGAGATCCCACCACCTCGCCCCACCCCTCCCCTCCCCTCCCACAGTCACCAAGAGAGTCGGACTACAGAAGACCAATGTCGAGAGTGCCCCAAAAAAACGTGAGTCATGATTGAACACAAGAGGACTCAAGATAAATGAAGGATGTTATTTGAAAGGAAACAAGAACTCAATGAAAATTGTCCAAAGACAATGAATATTAATTCTCTGAAGTGGTTTGAGTGTCTATNGAGTCGGACTACAGAAGACCAATGTCGAGAGTGCCCCGAAAAAACGTGAGTCATGATTGAACACAAGAGGACTCAAGATAAATGAAGGATGTTATTTGAAAGGAAACAAGAACTCAATGAAAATTGTCCAAAGACAATGAATGTTAATTCTCTGAAGTGGTTTGAGTGTCTATGTCTCTTGTTTCATCACCAATGGTCACGCGTCACCACTACCCCGTTTCTTCACCCCTTGCCGTCCATGGTTGATAACATACATTCTATCCGAGTCCTACATAACATATTGTACCCCTTACCACGGTTACAAAACATTATCATTCGCCTTCCATTGGAAATTTTAACATACATATTTTTATCTGAAGTGATCCGGTGGAGGAAGGAACCCAACCCTCGAAACAGACGTAAAGATTGGGGGTCATCCATACCGTATCGTTTACCCTTCTCGAGGACAAGACCCGACGGAACTCCGGAACAAGACCTCCACCGGAACGTGATCGATGATACCCGTAGGTCTATCTCGGCAAGGTTCCTTTTCCTTGTACACGTGTCCTCTCGACCTTACTCGAACCTCAAAACGACACCGAGGACAAAATATACTCCCACACTAATAACAGGAGTTTATCATGGCCCAGTTGAAACCCTGGTTCTCGATCCCGATAGTCCTCCATTCTAACAATCCGTCCCCACCCTCCCCGTCCGCCCCCGTCCCCTACCGTTTCTTCACCATAGGAGGAACGTCCGACCCCTGACTGGACTACTTTCGCTTGGAAATCTTAGTAATTGAAAACATCGAGGATGTCCCCGAGAAGGGAAAGGACTTCTCCTTTACCTCTGGTTCTTACTTCTGTACTACTACTGTCCATTGTAAATCATTCACGAAAGATGTCCGGTCCCAGACGGGGTTCGTGAAATATGGGTAGTCGAGGTAATCAGGAGTGACGTCGAGTTACTCCAACCGTATAATAGTGCGAGTAGAGTACCTTCCCCTTGGGTTCCGTGTCTCCCCGACTCATTGGACACGTCGCAGTGTGTAATTCATTGTGGACCTTGATCGTAAACATGGGTCCTTAGAACTAAGTCTCGATTACGAAAATCGATGATATACCACGATAAAGAGTGTTCGTGATTTTTAGTAACCTTAAGTTAACAATATTTATTTTCCACCATCACACATACACACGTACACACACACACACTGAAAAAGTCAGTCTGCTCCATTGTAGTACTAAGTACCTTTTATAGTCTTTAGTCCATTACCAAATTAAAATTAATCTCCTTTCACTGGTGTTCAAATCTTTTAGTTTTTAGTCCTTTTTGTTTTCAAACCATCCGTAGAAAACAGAGATTACTAAATTTCTTGTACTCTTTTCTTTTAAGAGTCTGAGAAAGATGATCAAGGGTCTCGGAATATTTAACAAAGTTGAAATTTCTTTTTTCTACAGTCGAACAAATAACTAAGAACACGGTATCCACCACACTATTAGGACCACCGTCCAAATTCCTTAGACGGTTTCACTCCGGAGGACTTCCACTTTATTAGTTACAGATACACTCCCAGGTGGTAATAGACTGGAGAATGTCAGTCCTTTCGAAGTTTAAATCTCTTTATACTTTCAACCTCACAAAAAAGGATCGTAAAAAAAAAGTACTCACCCACGGGTCACGTACCGAAATACGTTCTCCGACAACGGTCTCTACGAGGTCCAGGGACGAGTTTTGGACAGTTGGGAGTGGAAATCGTCTTCACTTGTATTTAGAAATTCAATTTCCCGACTCTATTCTTTCCTTCGATGTTTGTTTGTTTGGGTCGATCGGGTTTTACCGTCACTTAGTCTGGAGGTTGTCTCGGACTCAGAGTAATGGTCGACTAAAAATGATATAAACGTATAATTTATTGTGTTGACCGTCGGTACTGAACTGTAGTTCCTGGTTTTTGCCTATTTTCCCCTACCGTGGGGTTAGGGACCTTTCTCAGGACGTGAAAGAGGTTACCTAATTACGTATACGGAGCGGCAGTAATCGGAGGGAGGAGGAGGGAAACAGAATAAGAAATTTTAATTTAGGGAACCGGTCCACGCACTCTTCAATTGGACAGTTGGAATCAAGGGTGAAGAGGTAAGAGACCGGGGACTTATTTCGAACACGACACACCGAGAGTCGAATGAGCTTGGTCTTGTTGGTCTCACCTTTTGTTCGGGAGGAACGGTTCCGTCTCTCGATCACGGGTTGGTCCCGTGATTTCAGGTATACTGAATTAAACAGTAAACAATTACTGACGGTTTCTTACAAGTTTGATGGCGTGTTAACGTGAGTAGAGTGTGCGATCATTTCACTGTGAGTTTTAAGAGGTTCGGTCCGAAGTTGTCATGCACTTGGTACTTGAAGGTTTACAAGTTCGACCTAAATCTTTTCCGTCTCCTTGGTCTCTAGTTTAACGGTTGTAGGCAACCTAGTAACTTTTTCGTTACCTCAAGGTCTTTTGTACATGAAGACGAAATAACTGACGCGGTTTCGGAAACTGACACACCTAGTGTTGTTTGATGCCTTTTATTAATTTCTCTACCCTTATGGTCTGGTGGAATGGACGGAGGACTCTTTGGACATACCTCCAGTTTTTCGTTGTCAATCTTGACCTATACCTTGTTGTCTGACCGAGGTTTATCCTTTTCCTCATGCAGTTCCGACATGTAACAGTGGGACTAATAAATTGAAGATACGTCTCATGTAGTACTCTTTGCGACTCGACCTTCTTCGTGTTCGACCTTAGTTCTAACGACCCTCTTTGTAGTTATTGGAGACTATACGTCCGCTGGGATGGGAATTCCGTCTTTCGTTTCTACTTGATTTCTCGGAGAACTACTTTCACTTTCTCCTCTCACTTTTTCGACCGAATTTTGAGTTGTAAGTTTTTTACTTCAAGTACCATGGGTCATGTATAAAGTACCGTTTATCTACCCCTTTGTTACCTTCGGTACTCTCTAAAATAAAACCCCCCCGAGGTTTTAGTGACGTCTACCACTAACGTCGGTTCTTTAATTTCTACGAACGAGGAACCTTCTTTTCGATCCTGTTTGGATCTATCGTATAATTTTTCGTCTCTGTAATGAAACGGTTGTTTCCAGATAGATCAGTTTCAATACCAAAAAGGTCATCAGTACATACCTACACTCTCAACCTGATATTTCTTTCGACTCGTGACTTCTTAACTACGAAAACTTGACACCACAACCTCTTCGGAGAACTCTTAGGAAACCTGACGTTCCTCTAGTTCGGTCAGTTAGGATTTCCTTTAGTCAGGACTTATAAGTAACCTTCTTGACTACGACTTCGACTTTGAGGTTATGAAACCAGTGGACTACGCTTCTTGACTGAATGACCCTTTCTGAGACTACGACTCTTTCTAACTTCCGTACCCTTCTTCCCCTACTGTCTCCTACTCTACCAATCTACCGTAGTGGTTGAACCACCTGTACTTAAACTCGTTCGAGACCCTCAACCACTACCTGTCCCTTCGGACCACACGTTGTCAGGTACCCTAGTGTTTCTCAACCTGTACTGACTCGTTGACTTGACTTGATTTACTGAATTATCCCGAAGGGAAATACGTAGTCGATATCTTTTTAGACGGACGTTATGCCCTCTGTACCCAAACTAGGGACCCAGTCCTTCTAGGGAACTTCTTCCTCTACCGTTGGGTGAGCTCATAAGGACGAACCTCTTCATGTACCTGTCCCCTCGAACCGACAGGACCCCAACGTTCTTAGTCTGTGGTGAATCGTTGATTTGTGTTGTTGTTACTGAATCATTCTGTAAAACCGAACACACAGCCAAGTGGTTAAGTCTGCGACCGACTTGTGGATGACATACACTCTGTCACATACTTCACGACCTGTATGAACCACCTGTAGTCCTCCGTCCTTTCTGACTCGACTACGTTTTTCAGAGGAAGGATGATGTTTGTGTATCTGTACAATCTGTTGATATCGTCCACCTTCAAAGTTTTTATGTTTTCCCTCAAATCTTTTTAAGGGACCTACGGTCTTTCCTCCTCTTTTCAGATTGGGTTTTGATACTCGTCTCGACTACGGACCCTGACCCGGGTCCCATACCAAGGTCCTCGGTCTCCAAAATTTTAGTACGTCCCGTTCTTCTGCTCCAGAATTCGATCATAATCCACTACACACCGTTCTGTGGGGACGGAGTTCGACCAATAAAACTTCCTGAGAGGAAAAACACTTACCCCTATTGTTTTAGGAGACAGTCAGTAAACCCCTCCACCGTTCCTTCCAACGAGAGTAGGTCCAGGAACTTACTTTTAAGTGGAAGTGATTTGTCTTCGGGGTCAGAGAGGGTACACAAATTCACGTCTGGTGACCGGACCATCACCCGTTGAACTTCGACTCTTTACTGTAGTTTTGACCCCATCTTTCTTTTTTTTTATGTTAGAAGGGAACTCGTCTGTTGTGTTGAACTCGTATCTCCTGACAGTGTCCTTTGTTTCTTTTTACGGGCGATTTCTACTCGTTTGTTAGGTTTCAGTTAGTTCCTGTGGTCGCTACCCCTCTCACCCGTTCAAGTTAAGTTTCTTGTAAGCAGGGATTTTGGGACTCCACTGTCTTATTAGGCTCATTCTGTTAATCTGCACAAATTTTACCTTCTCTAATTTTCTTTGGTACTACTTCGTTGTCTTACTCCTTCTTGTCTCGTCTCCCCTTTTAGTTGTTCACGGGTGGAAGGTCCCTGTGTCTTGTACGAACCCTCTACCTCTTCCTTTCGTCGCCCCCGGTGGGTCAGATCCTCTTCCCGGTGTGTCCCTCGACGTCGACGAGGTCCTTCCCCGTGGTCTGGGTCGGACGGGTCTCCCTCCCCGACCCTGTGTGCGTACAGATTGTACAGACGTCCCTTTCACCTGGGTCTCTTATCGTGTAAGTTGTCGACGGTGTCAGATTACAGAAGTAAAGGAGTCGATAACGTCTCTAAGGGGATTTCTTAGATTCATGTAATATTCCTTTATCATTAAATATATAGGTGGAGGGGGAGGGTTAGAGACTTAGAGAGGTCGCACCTCTGTTGCACAGGAAGTACGTAAACCTCGGTGTGAGGGGGAGTGAGTAAGAAGAGAACGGTGTGTTCAGAAGAGAGTCAAGAAGGTCCTATTATTCGAGAGAAGATGAAGACTCAGAAACGTGTACGACACCAGTGGTAGATCTCACTACAAAAGGACTACGAAAAGAAAACCCAGAGTCGAATTACCCGTGGCGAGTGTGTCTGGAAGGGACTGGTAGAATGATCGTTCTAGGGAGGGATGATTACAAAAAAAAAAATACGGTGAGGAACAACTAAAGAAAAGAATGGAATTAAATATTAATAAATTGGTAAAGGGGGGTAACAAAGGAGGTAATCTCACATCTGAGAGACTTCCGTCCCTTACTAGAGTAACGACCACCTAAAGGTTATGGACCGTGAATAAATCATCCACAAGTCATTTTAATAGTTTACTTGATTAGATACGTCCTTTGTTAATTGTGATATGGGTGAGTCTCCTATGTCTGTACCTCTTGTACCTAAAGACTTGAAACGTCAAATCACTTCCTCTCTATAGTTTGTTCTTGAACGTCATTTACACTACTACCATTACTACCCCCTCCATGGGGTACAACACCCTCGTGATCCGGTCCCCTATTTAAAACGTATCTTAAGCCCTTCCGAAGGTCCTTCTCGTTGTAAATTCGACTCAAGACTTCATAGTTGTGATCAAGTGGTCAACTTTCCCTCGACCTTCTACAAGATCTGACTGTCTTCCGGGTCTACGTTCTCTCCATACCGAAAACCTCTCATACCTTCTCCAAAACGTGACCAAGTCGAATCTCGACGTCGTTCATTATTCTACCCCCTCCATTTGTTCCGGTCTAGTACCTCCCAAAAGTTCGATACTATTTCTCAAAAAAGACCCCAGTTAATCCTCGGTAATTTGTAAGATTAACCCTCTCACCGTATTAGGTTACCTATAAAAATATTTTACTGACACCCCGTCATACTTATTTTCCTTCTTCGGACCTCCGTCCCTCTAGTCTACCGATCATGTTGTTAAGTCCGTTCTCTACTCTACTAAATTTACCTCGACACCATGACTCCTTCACTGGACCTCCTTAAATCCTCTCTTCCGTCTTCTTTAACCCTACCCCCGTCTTAGTTCCCACTACGGGTTCAAAGATCGTACTTATTGTACCACTTCCCTCGTGGTAGAAACCCGGGTATGTGAAACATGTGTGCGGTGTCTACATATGAACTACTTTATTTTTACCAGAATCACATTGTAAAAGTATTACTACTTATAAGTAGTCAAGTGAAAGTCCAGGACCCAGACGGACGTTCACACTAGATGGTAAGGGATAACGGAGGTGGACAGAACTCCAATGAGTAGACACTGGACGGTCCGGTCCGAAGAGAGTCATAAGGATTAGGTGACAGGGGTGGTCCTGGGTGAACGGAGACAGAGGACGATTCTTCACACGAAACACGGGAAGGGGGCGATAGAGACCGGTATTCTCAGTACTTACGGTTTTTACGACGACATTAAAAAGTAATTAAAAGAACCACAAAACATCGATATCCCTGTAATTTTAAATACGAGTTATTATAATAATGTCAAAGGGTCATAATTACCCTAATAATAAAAACAAGTAAACACAAACTTTCGGTAATCGTATTCTATATGGAGGTTGTTATAGACGACACTAAAAATTACGGGAACTTTGAACGTCGCTCACTATTCAGATATTATTCTCTTACGATCCTTCGTATATTTACAGAAAGAACCCTTTTCTCTGGAAAAATAAAAGTAGGACCAACCTGAGCCCAAGAAACTATATCGTCAACCATCCTATATTCCATAATTTCCGACTCTTGTGACACAATCAAACATCTACACAAGTTTGTTCAAGGACCAATAAGTCGCCTGTGAAAGTATAAGATCCTCCTAAGTATCAGAACAAGGAAAAAATACAACAAAGAATGGACCGAATGTCTTTTTATTTAACACACGAAAGTCCCTTGTTATAAATCTTGGTACTCAACGAACTTTCGCTTCCCTGGGACTTTAGTGAAATAGACAGACTGTAAAGATCTTCGACCCGACGACCTACGTGACGACTCGTCTCGATACCTTTGTCCGAATAAAGTCTCCGACCTCTCCCCTCAAAGAGACACCCCACTCCTTCCACCCATCTCTCCCGGTCAGAGTACTCACACACTGGACACGTCTAACAATCCGGGACACGACACTTTAAGTTCACGGTGGTAGAACTTTAAGAATTCAAAACTTGTTTCCTGGAGGGTAAAAGTGATCCGGGACGTTTACTAAATAAACCATGATTATGTCCGAAACCTCGGTCCACCTGAACCCAAGTTCAAGACCTTAAGAGATTGATAACTGACACGGAGGTAATAGGAATAGTCTTTTTGACCCCTTAATTATAACAGAAGAGGTTGATCTCCACTCTCGATTTTCAGGTACCAATCGTAGGTCCCTTTGACTGTCGGGAATCCTGCACGAGTCACCCTAAAAATTGAAAGTACACGACATGGGTATTAATTTATAATAATACTGAATTACAGTCCTTGTGACCGGTCGATCCTCTTGGTCTGTAACAGATGTACATGTTTTCGATTAGGGTCCACACGACCAGTCCTGGTGTGGTTCGTTTCTTGTAAAAGGATTCTCCTCTGTCCTCCGTCCTCCAGGTAAGTAGTCGACAGTCGGAAGAATGACGATACTGTGTACTGACTGGTACAAAAGGTCGTGTCCCACCGGAGTCAAAGAGTCTTTTGGACGGACGAAGGGAAGATAGGTCTTTAGGGAGTTCTATCGGTTGCTCACTGTACCCGTAATAATACTTCTACGGGAACTAGAACTAGATTAATTATACGTTTGAAATCAAAGTCGATGAGAAATATTGTTTACCAAAGAGTTGTATACTGTGTTGTCTGGAACCTTCCGGTATATAAGGTACGAACTCTTAGTCCTCGGGTCTGTTCGATAAAGGGGAGGTACTGTCGGATCTACTCCTGGTCATACTTCGGGAAGTACTGAAACGTGTACTTGCACCGACACGACATCGGATTTACTCATTATGGTCACTGTTCCGTACCGCCGGTCTCAGTCTCTTTGTGATTCAGTAACCATTCTATTTGGACACTGCTTATCGTATGATAGAACTTTCCGACCGAATTTGTTAAAAAAAGACTTTTACCTCTTTCCGAAATTTAGTTTAATTACTCTTTGTATTCGATTAAGGACCCACAAAAACCTACGACCCGGTTTTCTTAAGGAGTCCCCTAATATCGTCCTTAGTCCACCGGAACCGACGTAAGTCAAATCCCAGACACCCTCGAACCTCAGGTCTACCATCTGTAGTCCCCCTTCCCGACCCCCGGAGTCGAGACACACGGGACGACGCGTGTGTGTATGACACTCTGTGTCCCGGGGGACGTGACAGAGTCCTCTGCTCCCCGTCCTCGGGTTCGTCCCGTCGTCGGAGTGTCACCGGACACGACCTTTGCTGGTGTAAGGGTCGTGCGAACCGAGAAAGGAAGGAAGGAGGACATGTGAATACTCGTCACTCTACACCAAGCGATGGGTCGACAGACTCCGGGTTTCCCGAAAACACCCATCACTACCGGTTTCGACCTGATAGAGGAGGGGTGTCACGTCGGACACTTACCGGAAGTTGTTTGGTGTCGAGAAGAAAGTTCTAGGGAGTAGTTGGAGAAAGATCACGAAAACTACTACCTACTACCATGAAGGGTTGCTTATCTTTTCTTACTATCTGATAAAGAGGGAATAGGGAGTAACCACACTTTCCCCAGGATCTATTATGGACTGAGGACCCGGGCGTACTCTACCATGTGACATAGTTATGTAATTTCTGCGAAGTCGAATATTAATAAAACTAATTAATGACTGATAGTTTGTGGAGTTCTGTACCCCCGTTTCTGGTAGACAGTTATTTGTTTACAAAGAAAAACCTTTACCACTAAAATCGAAGTACACTTACAGTGAGGGGGCTGGGAGAGTTCTTAGTTTCATTGGGTGGTGTGACTGGGAGTCCTCTTGTTTCTACACTATAAGGTTGTTACATCGATGTCGTTGTCGAAAATCTTGTTCGAGTTCTTTGGTGTTTACGTCAGACCCTTCTACGTTCTGTATTCTGCTTGTAAACACGGAGACAGAAGTTGACTTGTATTCGTGAGACTTTGAGTCGTTTATCTAAAGTGAAGGATGTCATGGTTAAAATTTCGTGTAACAGGATATTCAAAACTCGGGGACCCTTTCTTTCGATTTCCTACGAACTACCGTACAGACCCAAAATCAGTAAGACCCTAATAAAAAAATGGACAACAGCTTAAAGGAGGAGGTAAAAGTGACCTCTCGGGTTAAGACGTTGGACAAACTGCGGAAGCGAGCGTATGGGAGGTATGAGGGTATCGTGCATTAAGAACCTCACCCTAGGCGGCTACTAACGTCTGGTCACTAACCGGGCTGGACCTTTTCGGTTAATCTACGTCCATAGTCACACCGACACCGATTTTGTGTTCAGAGAAGTTCCTACCCCTCTACATTAACCTGTTACTAGGTTGGACACAACCGATTCGTGGACGAGACACAATCCAGGACACGATAAGACCCTACTCATTCTATCAGGGACGTTCGTTCATTCAGAACCCGTATACGTCTGTCGCGTTACCCATGTACAGATATATTCTGTGTCTCGACTGGGTCTTACTACTGAGGACAGACCTTCTTAGAGTCTCTCCTTCTTTCAACTCTCTTCCAAATTTACGACTCGTCTCAACATTCTGTCTTGTCTCTCCTTGTTGATAAAGACCACCTGAGTCTTTGTAATTCAGTGTAACACACGAACCCCTCGGCATTCACTAAATCGTAACGACACAGTGTCTCACAGTTCCCCTCTCAACCCTTTACTCCGGTCCCTTCACCCTTCCTCGGACGGGTACCTTTTGGAACAAGATTTACGAAATCCTCAAGTCTACAGTGAAATTTCCCAGACTTTGGTAACTTCACAAGACTCGTCCCCTTACTGTGCTAGTGTAAACTTAGAATCTATTTAGTAGGTCTATCGTCACACTTCCTACGTAGTCACACCCGTCATAACCTCACACCTCGACCCCTCCACCCGTGGCTCGTTTTCCATTACCCTCACTCATCCTTTAATCCGAATTAGTAAGGGCCCTTATTCGTGACGACCCAAAACGACCGAAAATGCATGGAAGGTTCCACTTCCCGTCCGTCCGATCGGTACACTTTCCTACCCGCTCCACCAAACCTATGTTCCTGTACTGATCAGGTAGCATCAAACGACTCCTAGTGGGTCCTATTACTGACGTCAGTAATAGGACGTCTAATACTGTGTGTCTCTCTTCTCTTATTACAGACCCGTCCTGGTTCCGTCTTGAACCGGACTACTAAAAAGTTTCAGAGTTCCCCCTCCTTTCTCTCCTCTCTTTTCAGTTGTGGTTGTGGTGCGGTCTAAACAAAAACGTGTACTAGTTATATTTATGTATATATAACTAATGACCCGAAGGGCCCACCGTGATCACCATTCCTTGGACAGACGGTTACGTCCTCTGTAGTCTCTGGGTCCACTTTAGGCACCCAGGCCTTCTAGGGGACCTCCTGCTTTACCGTTGGACGAGGTCACAAGAAGAACGAACCGTTTAAGGTACCTGTCTCCTCGGACCGTCCGATGTCAGGTACCCCAGTGTTTCTCAGCCTGTACTGCCTTCACTGAATCGTACTTGTGTCCGCATGACTAATGACAATGTATGCTAAGCAATATTACACCTGAGTCAACAGACGACAAGAAACCGACCCAAAAATTTTAGAGGTCAATTCCTTATAAAACCCCGTGTCGTTCCTCCCTTTGAACTTGACCAACCTAGGTTGACTACAAACGGCGAAAGTTGGGAGACCGAGTCCCACCCGTCTGGAAAGGTGAGATGGGGGGTGATGAATTCTTTCACTAAGATTTGTCCGGGTCTAGAGTAAGTGTAGAGGGTGGACGATGAGGTCCCGGGAGACCAGGTCCCCGTGTAGTTCTCGCACCCGGGTTTCGATGGACGGACCAGACGACTCTCTACTGTACTAGGTCCGTCTGTTGTAGTGGTACCCCCAGATGGGTCGACGACCGAGTAACAAAGGGTATGTAGTCCCTTTACGTTTGTGACTCAAACAGGTAGTGTAGGGATCTCTTCTGTCTACCTCCACAACGGTCGGTAAAGAGATTAAATGAAGGACTAACCCTTCGTATGAGACCAATAGTAGATCCGATTCTCGTAACGAACACATCCCCGTTCCCAATCTTAGTCAGTACTACAAACCAAGTACCGTACTTGTGTCCCTCTGGTCAAGGTCATAGAGAAGACAAAGTGGTTTTATAGGGGAACAAGGTCTGGGTAAGATGGATATTAAAGTATGGAGTCACCGAATCGTGTACGACAAGGGAGACACGAAAGGAGGACAGAGCCGGTGAGTAAGGAGAAAGGACTAAATGGGTCTTCGGAGGGTTGTGGAGGGACGACGACGACGATTCGACGAAGTCAACACAAGCTGAGACACGCTGGGGTCTCTGCCGTCGGGAGGTCCGAGGAGGCAGGGACCCTAAGAGGTCCGTTCTTGTGACCTCACCCGATGGTAAAGGAAGAGGTTACGTACTTTCACCTTTCACTTTCACTTCAGTGCGCCAACACAGGCTGAGAATCAGTGGGGTACCTGACGTCGGATGGTCCGAGGAGGCGGGTACCCTAAAAGGTCCGTTCTGGAGGGATCTTACTAAATTTGGAAACAGAAGACAGAGGGGAATCGTGTCTAGTGTAAAATTTTTTACCTTCATATCAACTATGTGTTACAATATAATCGAAGTCCATATATTGTGTGACTAAGTTATAAAAGTATCAATAATTTTTTATTACCGATATAAAAAACACACGACATGTTATCTGTGAAGAACGAATGGATAAAACACATAGAACTAGGGAGAATGGGGAGGGGAAGGAAAAGGGGCGATGGTCAAACAAGAAAGTCGCGTCTAGTATAAATGCTAGGGGTGAAGTACACACAAAAGGGTGATCTAACATCCGAGGGACTCCTTCAGACAGAAGTCGTGACATACGGGTTCCCGGGTCGGGACTCGGACTACGTGGCACTTAGGAATCGTGAATAAGGGACTTCGTAAAGTAGGTTTTTTAGTTTATGTTTCTACCGTCATATACACGACCTTCGTAACCCGTCGTCCGAACGTGTCTAAACTAAGTTACACTAATTTAAGTTCAGAGTCGAGTCGTCTCAAGGATTGAGGATGACCCGATTTCGCGAGTCGATAAGACGCCCGACAATTTTTTATTTGTGGTTTGTTGTTGTTTTTTCTTTCCGGACCCACAGTCTTGGCCTCTGTCCCTAAGTTTAAGGCCGTGACTGTGAATGATGGACACCTTTGAACCGGTTTAAGGTTAATGAAATAAAGGGACTAAGTATCGAGTAAGAAAACATTGAGTCCCTACTATTCCGGATGGAATATCTGGACAATATTCTTAATTTAAGTTAAAAATGGTATTACTGTATTATATACACGTTAGTGGTCGTGTATTATATACACGTTAGTGACCGTGTGTTATCTGAGAGTTATTTCTACCAAAGAGGGAAGGGACCAACAAACCCTCCGATGTTTTTACTCATTTTATACTTGGACGGAAACTAAGTTATATTCTCTATTTGTGTATTACACTTGATTCCGTTCTCCTATCCTTGTTCGTGTTAGTGTCCCGTACTCCCCACCTGGTCTACCGAGAAAGACTAAATAAGTAACTTGAAGGTAAATGATACACGGTTCGTGACACCGTCCGGGACCCGTGACTGTCCTGAACCTACACCACGAACAGGACCTCCCTGAGTGTCCGGCCCCCTCCCCTTTGCCTACCTAGTCGTCTACTGGATGTTAGTTCGTACCAGTCTCAAGATCTATGTTCTTGTACCTTGCGTCCTCTACCTCGTCGATTGAGGTTTAAGTCCCTAAGTTTCAGATTTGCGTGCAAATGTCTCTTTGTTCATAGAGTTCTTACTCTACAGAATGAACACTGATTTTACAGTCCCAATAGTCAAGTCGGAAGCTCAGTTGTGTCAACAATCAAAAGACTTTACGAGAACGTTGTATGGTGTCAATAAGTTTAAAATCCTGGAACTTACTGTAATTGGCGCATTATCTATAAAACGTTCCGTGATCCGATCCCAATCCCCCGTCTGATATAGGAAGGACCCCTATGTTCCGTCCGTGAGTACCCTGTTAAACGTGACAACCTTTATTGTTCCTTAAGTCCACTCACCGTCAGTGTATACCCGTCCTACCGAACTCCCCTCCCGGTGTCACGTCTTCTGGTTCCGAGGTCCGGAGGTAAGCACTGGTCCTTAGTCAATAAGGTAGAGAGTCTCTGCGTCAAGTGGAAAATTTTTATCTCTATTATTAATGACTTGACCTAACGAAGAGTCTCAACACGTTTAATTATCCCGACCGGACCCTCTCTTGATATTTTTGAAATTTCTTTGACATGTTTTGTCTCAGAGACATAAACATATCTGTCTTTCGTGTCCTCGTAGGTGTTCTTCCGTCTCCTCGTTCCTGTGAAGGGGGAACCTTCCTCTGAGGGTACCCTTTTGACCGTCCTGTCCTCCTCGTCCTTAAGATAATTTTTATCTATTCTAGATAAAAATCCCAGTCCTTCTAGAGGACCTCATCCTTTACCGTTAGGTGAGGTCATAAGAACGGACCTCTTAAGGTACTTATCTCCTCAGACCGCCCGATATCAGGTACCTTAACGTCTCAACCTGTACTGACTCACTGATTGTGTGTCCACAATCCGTGTGACGAAAGGATCCACATTGGGAGTAATGTTGAAGTACCAGTAGGATGTCTACTTCTCTACAATTCCTTGGAAGGATTCGAGTGTCTCCTCGATCGTTCTCCCGGTTCAACCCCAAGTTTAGGTTCAAGTGGTCGGGATTTTGTGTAGGAGAAAAGGACTCTTCAGTCCTTTACCTCTGGTAAATCACCTTATCTCTCAATCTTCTGTTTCTCTATTCTACTCTTTCCGTCCCGGTCCACACCTCTCACTACGTACGGGTAACACCATTGACCGTAGTCTTCTCTCTCTTTATATTACCTTTAAAAGAAGACCGTTCTTACTGTATTGTTATCAAATGTACATATCTCAGTAATGATGCACTGTCCTTGACACGGTTCCTGAACTGGTTATGACAGTGTACTTTATGAGTTCTTTCTTTTCAGAAAAAAAGTTTGGATTATCTTAACAAATCATCGAGTTTATATATTATCTCTCTGTATTAACACTCGAACGAAATATTAGACAATATTGTAATACAGTTACCCTTTTTTACGAAAGACTCTAAGTTTGTTAATTGATTTAAATTGTTTCTTGAGGGAAGTACTTTTACTTTCACTTTTCAACGAGTTAGCACAGACTAAGAAACGCTGGGGTACCTGATATGTCAAGTACCTTAAGAGGTCCGGTCTTATGACCTCAACCATCGTATAGGGAAGAAGTCTCCTAGAAGGGTTGGGTCCCTAGCCTGGTTCCAGAGGGTGTAACGTCCACCTAAGAAATGGTCGACTCGGGTTCCCTTCGGGTTCTTATGACCTCACTCATCGGATAGGGAAGACGTCGTCTAGAAGGGTCGGGTTCTTAGCTCGTCCCCAGAGGACGTAACGTCCGCCTAAGAAATGGTCGACTTGATGGTCCCTTTTAAGTTGAGGGAAGTATCGTTTATAAATAAATTTTCTTGAAAATACTGTATAAGTCTGTAATCCTTTAAGAAACAAAAATTTTTTTATAAATAAACTGACGCGACCCAGAATCAACGTCGTACACCTTAGATCGAAGGACTAGTCCCTAACTTGGGTCCGGGGGATGTAACTCTCGAGTCTCAGAATCGGTGACCTGGTGGTCCCTTCAGGATCCTTTAAGAATATACATCGTATACGAAAATTTAACTAGTTTTTTCTTTCAAGAAAGAGAGAGAGAGAGAGAAAAAAAAAAAAACAATGTTCACGATAGAGTTAAAGGTGAAAAGTGAACTCCTTTGAATCTGAATTTCTCCACTTTACTCAATTGGGGTCTAGTGGTCTCGTCTATTACTTCTACGGCCCTAAGTTTCAACTCAGAGAGATCACGGTCTGGGGTGGAGAGGGGGTGGGTGAGGTAGAGTAGAAACCTTCCTGTACGGTCGGTATCGCTCCTCTCTCCCGGGGTTCACACTTTTCTGGTTTGTCCTCTAGGTAGTGGTAGGGACCGACTCAACACATACCGGACCAAATCCTCTCCTTTACCCTTGTACCCTGGTCTACACACTCGGTCATTTTAGTCCCTCCTGATCTGTCAGATGTCCTCAGTCAAACCACTTCTTTTTTCGAGGTCAAAAACCTAGTTTGTACACACATAAGGTCAGAGGTTAAACTTTGAAAGATCTGACTTATTCAATCAGTCAGTAAGAGTTGAGTTCAGAGGAGTAGACATTTCATCCCTATAACTGTACTGGTCGGAGGATCACGGAAAGACTCCGACTACAGGTACTTAATTTCTGTCAATTGTGTAAGTTACCCGAGGTTTCTATGGTCGATCAGTTTAATTTAGACTTACACCACCCTGTCTTGGTCTTTTCGAAGACCTTCGGTACCCTGGTTTCCCTTAGCCTAAACCTCTAACCAATCGTCAAACTTGATCTTGACCACCCTTCTCTACTGTCCTTATAATCTACGTCCTTTGACTCAGACTTCTTTTACCATCCCTCAGTAGATTTACCCTGTGTCAACAGATCCCGACCTTCTTACTCCACGATTCGTCTGGGGTCAATCAACCCTGTGTCTGTTCAAATCGGGGGTAAGAGGTCCTTTATTCCCTACTCTTCCTCTCTCCGACGTCCATAGTCCTTCGGACCCTTCTTCCCCTATTTCATTTACGAGTACTGAAAGAATGTCCTTGTGAGTCACCCTGGTGGGGACCCCAAGGATCAATTGTGAACCCGAAGTCGGAGTCCCATTTCCGTCTTTTTGTCTGTGATAGTCGTTGAGAAACTGAGAGTTCATTCCGGTGTCGAGGAACCAAACCGGTCGGAGAGAGACCGAGGTCGTCGACCCAGATCTACCAATGAGGGTCATCGAACCTACCCCGTATCCACACTGTCTCCGTCCGCCTTTCGACCCCCATTTACTAATCTGTAAACTCAGACTCTATAACGATCGATCGGTCCACGCACGTAGCCAGACTTTTCGGTGAGGTCCCCCTGTGTCCACGTGAGTAGAGTGAAGACTGTAGAAAAGACGACAGTCGTGATCTACCATTTAATACCCTAAATGTTACTACGGATCTTCGGATCACGACTACTTTCTTCTTGGTACAGACCGGAAAACAGACCACATCCTCCTCCGTACAACGTGTCATCTACCTAAGAAGCTCCACAAGACGTATATCATCGATAAGTCACTGTCGGGTCTAAAGGATCTGACGAAACGGTCACCGACGTAAAGGAACGGTTAGAGTTAGGACGTCTTCGGTTGGTAAGTAAAAGAACTGTGAGTAAGTCTCGAAGTGACCTCTTACAAAACGTTGGAATTCCTGATCAAACGATGTTAGAGGACAATAGGTGAGAGGCAGAGTGGGTAGTATAGAATCGTTTAGAAACCCTTGACCAACCTGAGTATGTCTTAAACAATAACATCGATGTCGTGTTTTTTCACTTCAAGGAGGTGAAAGATTCAGGATCGGAGGAGAGGGGTAGATGAGAATTATCTTCTGAGACAGTGAATTGAAAGGACTCTTCTGGTTGTAGTTGTGTGGGTCTGAATGGGTCCATGGTGGACCGGTCACTAGTTATCTTTTTGTGACACCGGGACGGTTGGGACGAGTATTTGGAACAGAACCGAGAGTGAAGGGAGAACCGGACCGAGAAGAGTGGGACTCGAGTCAAGGTCTTAGACGGACCAAAGACTGGGAAACCTAAACCGGTATCTTGCGCCGAGGAGGTCTAAACAACGACCCACGACGGATCCTGTATCGGACATGAACGGGAGACCGAGAAGAACGAGAACCCACGAAGTACTTGAGTGAGACTAGTTTGACAAGACCGAAAATACTAAGAGAGGACCTCTTTTGGGACGTACCCCTCTAGACAGTAATTCCTGTCTTTAGGTAGTTGAAAGAAAGTAAGACGGAAGAAATGAATCGATCACAAAAAAGGAAGGAATTCGAGAATTCTATCACAGTAAAAAGACAAGGTCCTTTTGTACATCCGTTAACTAATGTAAGAAAACATAAAGGGGATTCTGGAAGTTACTATTATAAGATAAGATAATTGATTAATTTACTTGTAAATGATCCGTTTATGATACATGATTCAGTCGTTAGTCATTCGACTTCGAGTGACGGATAAAAACAGGACTATTTCAAAATATAAAGTACATATAAATACATAACAAATACCGACGAAAGTACTATGTTGTTAAATCGGTTCTCCAATGTTGTCTCTGGTAGACCGGACGTTTGGGATTTTATCAATAATAGACCAGGAAATAACCCGTAGGGACCACTGAGTCTACCATCTCTTAGACGACCGTTACACCCTCTAGACCCAAGGTAAGGACCCAGTCCTTCTAGGGGACCTCTTCCCTTTCCGATACGTGGGGGTCATAAGAACGGACCTCCTAAGGTACCTGTCACCTCGAACCGTTCGATGTTAGGTTTTCAAAGGACTTTACACACGATCCGGTACCACTGAGCCTTTTCTTAGTCTAAACTAGGGTAGAAACTTTACAAGTCACACCTCCCATTCCAACTCCCGTGTTTCCTGTCCAGTATTATCCGTTAATGTTATTTTACACCCGTTATACCGAAACTATTTCCGTTTTAGTCTCACGATACTTTCGTGTTTATTTCCCTGTAATTTGGGTCGGACATGGTCTCTTCCGAAGGACCTCCTCTGCCGTTAACTCGAGGTAAGACTTCCTATTCATCCTCAATTCTTTCCGTTAACACCCATTTTCCCTCCCATAAAAAACGTCTCCCTAGTCATTCAAGATTTCGCTTCGGTCTCTGTATTCTTTTTAGTTTTCAGCCAGTTCCGCAAGACAGACACACAGAGACACTCATAAACATTCTTTCCCGAATAGTCATTACTTCGGGTAGTCGATCCGTCTGGAACTTCTCTATACTTACAGAAGTATCATTCAAAATTTAAAATAGGACTTTCACCATACTTCTTCTCTTATTCTATAAGTACAGATATCTATTGAGGGTTTAGATATATATGAGTACGTTGAATCCGAAGACTGAGACTACATCATTTACCGTGACCTGATCGGGAGACTTGTATTCATTGATATTTTGACCTGTTTTATACCCGAAAGGACTGTCGAGTCTACCATTTCTTAGACGGACGTTATGTCTTCTGGGACCAAGTTAAGGACCCAGTCCTTCTGGAGGACCTCTTTCCGATCCGATGGGTTAGGTCATAAGAACCCGAAGGGACCACCGAGTCTACCATTTCTTAGGTGGACGTCACGACCTCTGGACTCAAACTAGGGACCAAACCCTTCTACTAGGAGACCTCCTCCCGTACCGTTGGGTGAGGTCATAAGAACGGACCTCTTAAGGGTTCCTGTCTCCTTGGACTACCTGTTTTATATACTTCGTGGTCAAAAGTCTTTTCCTGAGACTAGGGACTCTTTTCACTTTGTGTTCTCTACTCGGAGTCCACACTGGGTCTGTAAAAGATCAAACGCTACGTCCTTTCATCTCGTGTTACTTCTTACCGTTAGACCGATTTAACTGTCCTTAGACTCCGACGACTCTATCTGTCCTAAATGACCATTTTTATGGTCATTCCCTCCCTCGACGTGTCTCTTCAAGTCTTTATACGTATTTTCAGGTGACTTTAGACAGTGGTTTGTGACTCGACGTGTACACGTCCCACCCTGAGGTTTCCGGATCCTCTCTTGTCAACGACTGGTCGATTCTCGACTTACCTTTAAGGTCTCTAGTGTGCTACGATCTCTACATCCTTAAGGGTAGTAGGTATAATTTCTCTGAAACGATTGGTAAGTCCTACAAGTTCACTCTGAGATCTTTTCGGCGTATAATCCTCATTTTACTGTAATATGGGTCTCGTTCCTGATGAGATCTGATTGGGATTGTTTCGAATCTTTTGTTCGGAACTTTCTCTTAATTCGTCCAGATGGTGATTTTGACAGTTTAGTTTTGAGGTAGAGAGATTTCTTTCTGTCGTTTAGGTCTGTGAGTTGTTGTATCGTGGATGTTACAGATAGTATGTTAGTTTTCAACAAATCCTCGTCCTTTTATACTAATATTGGTACTTTTTTTTTTGTTATCTTTTTTTTTCAAGGACTCTACTGTCTATGTAACTCTAATAGTATACTCCTGAAATTTTGTAGATAATAGTTATACAAGTTCTTAAAATTCTTTTCTATCTGAATTTTTCATCTGTTTACCTCTGGGAGTCGTCTCTTTCTCTTCGATAAAAATTTTTGGGTCACCTTTAAGATCTTGACTTTTTATGTGGACATATATACTGTACCGTTTCCTTTCCTATACATCTGATTTTTTATCCCATTATCTTTGTTAAGTTTTACTTCGTGTCTCTTTTTTTCAAACTTTTTTTATTTGACCTCAGAGTCGCTAGAAATCTTGTTGTTGATCAAATTGTATTTCCATAGACCTCAGAGTCTTCCTCTACTATCTCTTTAACTCAATATTTTATAAAAAAATTCACGGACTTTTAAAGTGTTTAAACTACTTTTTATAGTTGGATGTCTAGGTTCTTCGAGTTATTTGAGTTTTGTGTTAACTTCGTTCTTTTAAGGTGGATCCATGTAGTGTTAGTCAACTACTATGGATCTCTAGTAGTGTCTCCTCCGTTACCGTGGGGTGAGGTCATGAGAACGGACCTTTTAGGGTACCTACCTCCTCGGGCCACTCACCGTCGGACACCCCAGCGATTCTCAGTCTGTGCTGACTCGTTGAAGTTAAAGTGAAAAGTGAAAGTGCGTAACCTCTTCCTCTACCGTTGGATGAGGTCACAAGAACGGACCTCTTAGGGTCCCTACCCCCTCGGACCACCCGACGGCAGATACCCCAACGTGTCTCAGCCTGTGCTGACTTCGCTGAATCGTCTTCGTCGTCTTCAGTAGTTCCAGGACCTTCTATCGACCTAAAAGATTGACCGACACCCGTCGAATCAACAAGTTCACCGTCAGTCGTGACCGTCCCATATCTTCGAGTGGTCCACCCACCTCGTTTACCACCCTTTACCTGTTGTTTTACTCAGTCTATATGTCTGTCTTCAAGAGTCCTCGTCGGTCATTTCAGGGACTGTAGTCAAACGTCAGTCCTAAGTCCAAGGTGGAAAACGTCAGTCTTACCCTCTGAATTTTCCACGACTCTCTCTTCGTCACTAGTTTCTTCGGAGAGATAAGACTCGGAATGCCCGTGAACCGTCCCTGTAGAACTCACACTTCTGTTAAATTCTCCGGTCTCTACTCGGGGCTCTCTGAACCCCAGACCTAACCCTCACTTCCTAGAAATCGTTGACGGACAGAGTACATCCTTAACGGAATCCTTGTCCCTTTAACATTATTAGCAATTATAAATCACTCTGAAATGATACACGAAACATATAACAATAAATAAATTAGAAACTCAGTTCGGGTAAAATGTCTGATCCTTCAATTTCGTATCTTCGTAATTTACTGAACGAGTCTCTTCGTAATTTACTGGTCGACCAATTCACCATCTTGGTCCTAAACCTGGGTCCGTCCGAGTGAGATGTCTACGAGATTCACTTAAAAAGACACTTCTACCTTAACAAGGTATCAGACGACAGGTTGTACCATCGGGGAACGGTCTCACGTATAACTTACGAACTTTACAATATATTAAAATTAGGTAATTTTATCGATGTACATAGATCACCGATAGTGTAATCTGTCATGTCGATCTCTTAGAACCTATCCAGACTCCCAGAACCTATCCAGACGATTCATATTCCTGGTTGACACGTTTATCGGTGAGAGTCTTCACCTCTACTCTCCTGTCCGGAAGGACCGTCGAGAGTGTCGACACCTAGTGTACACCGTCCGTCTTGGACAGGAACTTGATTCTAAACCGGACGTCGTCAGTGTAAACTCCGAGGCATAGTGTATGAGAGGTAGATGGAGACTGAAGTCGGTGTCACCATCCGTCTACACTCATAGGTGAGTACGAAAGTCACTTACAGGTGGAGTTCACATGACACGGCGAAAGGTAAATGACGGAATATGGAAGTCAGGTAGGATTTCCTCTAGTCAGGACCCACAAGTAACCTTCCCGACTACGACTTCGACTTTGAGGTTATGAAACCGGTGGAGTACGCTTCTCAACTGAGTAACCTTTTCTGAGACTACGATCCTCCCTAACCCCGTCCTCCTCTTCCCCTACTGTCTCCTACTCTACCGACCTACCGTAGTGGTTGAGTTACCTGTACTCAAACTCACTTGAGACCCTCACCCACTACCTGTCCCTCCGGACCGCACGACACTAAGTACCCCAGCGTTTCTCAGCCTGTGTTGACTCACTGACTTGACTGACTGGAAGAGACTTCGTGACTCACGGACGAACCCGTCGTTAGTTCACAGACCTTCTGGTCCCTTCAATAACGAGGATCTCTGTTATGAGTCGGATGTCTCAGTACCCTCGAACACCTGTTAAGACCTTTCACCTATTAAGACCTTCCGTAAGACATATGAAAAGTCTCCACGTGACTACGGTCACTGGAGTCTTACGTGAGGATCCATCTAAAAGAAGAGGACGGGATAGTAATAGGGAGTTGAGGAAGTGAGAACGAAGGTCGTAGTAGTAAAAACATTTGGTAGACGTGGTTTCAGGAACGGAGTCCGAGATGAAACCCCCTTCAACTATGTACCGAGAGAGTTGATTCTAACACACAGACCCGGACCTATAAGTAAGTTCAGACCCCTAATCTGTTCTCGATCGATTCCGACGAGGAGAATAAAGACATTCGTCTCATCAAAATTTTCAAAATATCTACTAGAAAGTCGTGGGGAGGTGGGTTTGATGTCTACAACAAAGGTAACAGTAGTGGTAACAACGGTAACAATGGTAATAGCAATAGTAATTTTGGAAATGATAAATAACTCGTGTAAGGGACGGAATATATGAAGTATCCATAATCGATTGTAGGAAGAGAAGAGTGTCACGAGTATGATCTCTCCAGATAATGATGGAGGTACAACGCCTACTCCCTTGACTCGACGACCATTCGTCGTCTCGATTCGGATAGTGGACCAGATGGTTCCGATACGGGAAAGATGAGGTGACCCGTAGGTTTCGGGTTCGGTTCAGGTCTCAATAAATTCTCCAGTGAGATCACAGTGGGTACGGACAGTGGTACCCTTGTTTATTCCACCACGGATAGGTCTCGGAGACTGTGTGACCCCAAATAGCCGATTTGGACAGGAAGTGATATGATACGAGTTTAATACAGGTGACTCAGTCACTGCAATAGATTGGTAGAGTAGGAGACGGTGGGAGAAGAGGAAAACGAAAGTCAGAAAGGGTCGTAGTCCCAGAAAAGGTTACTTAGCCGAGAAGTGTAGTCCACCGGTTTTATAACCTCGTAGTCAAAGTCGGAAAGGGTGGGTAAAAAGACTTGAAGACTAAGAACTGAATAAATCACTGTCTAAAATAAAAGAACCCGAGGTGTCAGTGACTCTTATCACTGACCTGGGTGTTTTAATTTTCTACGAACGAAGAACCTTCTTTTCGATACTGGTTGGATCCGTCACATAATTTTTTGTCTCTGTAGTGAAACAGTTGTTTCCAGGTATGTCAGTTACGATACCAAAAAAGTCATCAGTACATACCTACACTCTCCACCTAGTATTTCTGGACTCACGGTTTCTTCACTATGAAAGTTTGACACCACGACCTGTTCTGAGAACTCTCAGGGAACCTGACGTTCCTCTGGTTTGGTAGTTAACATTTCATTTAGTTGGGACTTATAGGTAACCTTCCTGACTACAGGAAGGTTATGAAACCGATGGACTACACTTCTCAGTTAAGTAACCTTTTCTGGGACTTCGACTCTTTCTAACTCCCGTTTTTCTCTTCCCCGACTGTCTTCTACTTTAATAACCTATCGTAGTGGCTGAACTACTTGTACTCAAACTCGTTTGAAACCCTAAATCACTTCCTGTTCTTTCAGACCGTATGACACCAAGTACCTCAGTACTTCTTAGTCTGTACTGAATCGCTGACTTGTTGTTGTTTCGGATTTTCTACGAATGAGGAACCTTCTTTTCAATACTGGTTGGATCTATCGTATAAGTTTTCGTCTCTGTAATGAAACGGCTGATTCCAGGCAGATCAGTTCCGATACCAAAAAGGTCACCAGTACATACCTACACTCCGAACCTGATACTTCTTCCGACTCACAGCTTCTTAACTACGAAAACTTGACACTACAACCTCTTCTGGGAACTCTCAGGGAACCTGACGTTCCTCTAGGTTGGTCAGGTAAGACTTCCTCTAGTCGGGACCCTAAAGAAACCTTCCTGACTACGATTTCGACTTTGAGGTCATGAAACCGGTGGAGTACGCTTCTCAACTGAGTAACCTTTTCTGAGACTACGACTCTCCCTAACCCCCGTCCTCCTCTTCCCCTGCTGTCTCTTACTCTACCGACCTACCGTAGTGACTGAGTTACCTGTACTCAGACCCACTTGAGACCCTCAACCACTACCTGTCCCTCCGGACCACACGACGCTAAGTACCCCAACGTTTCTCAGTCTGTGTTGACTCACTGACTTGACTTGACTTGACTTAGTGGACTAAAAAGTAGAGTCTCCATTTATTGTATTGGAGTCCCGTGGGGGTTTGAGGGTAAGGGTAACGATAAGATTTCCGATCAATTTCCAAATAACACGTAACTGTTTATCGTGACCCCAATTTAAGGATCTTTCTTCTTCAAATAAATTTTCACCGGAAGGTTCGACTGAAAAAATGTATTTGTAACAATATATACCCTCTCTCCGACATAAGGACCTGTTGAAGGTTTCCAAATTATGTGGTAAATGTGGACTCAAACTTCGGGACGTCTTCCTTAATATCGTGAAACCTACTATTTAAGATCAGTACAAATGGATTAAAATTTTTAGATCCTCGAACATAGTCTCTCCGTTACCGTTGGGTGAGGTCATGAGAACGGACCTTTTAGGGTATCTTTCTCCTCGGACCATCCCACGTCAGGTACCCCAGTGATTCTCAACCTGTACTGACTCGCTGAAGTGAAAGTGAAAAGTGAAAGTACGTAACCTCTTCCTTTACCGTTGGGTGAGGTCGCAAGAACGGACCTCTTAGGGTCCCTACCCCCTCGGACCACTCGACGGCAGATACCCCAGCGTGTCTCAGCCTGTGCTGACTTCGCTGCATCGTCGTCGTCGTCGTCGTCCTCGAACATACATTTTCGAGTCGACCTCGTCATTTATTGAGACGAAACAAAAAATCTCATATTGGTTTTTTACCTCAAGAAGATATAGGTAATCGAGTAGAAAGTCTAAATTCAGAGTTGACAGTCTATTTGGGACATTCGTTCATTGGGTTTCAAGAAAACCCAAACTTTTCAAAAATCCGTCGTCTCTCTTCTCCATCACTCTTTATCCTTAATGACTCGTATGGGCACATGGTCCATGAAAGTGTACATAGTAGATTAAACGAAAAGTCAAGGTAAAGTAACTACTCGTTTGTCCAAACCACTCCTAGAAATTGAACAGTCACCTGTGTAATGGATACTCACCAATTCGTCCTAAACCCAACATAACGAAACAGAAACCCTTCTCAAAAAGAAGACTGTTACTGTCTCTCGAACCTTCGAGAACCCTTACAAACAATTCAATTATTATCTTCGTTTTAGATAACTGGGTCAAATATATATCCTTCTATCTCCTCAGTCCTACCCATTTTTTTTTTTTTAAGATGGAGTTTTGACTTCCATTTTCACTTCTATTCTCAGGTCAAGAAAGTACTGGTATCTACGTTATGGAGTTTGTTTTTATAATCGTTGAGATATAGGTTCATAAATCTTTTTCCTATGGTATAGTGTTACGTCCCAAATAAGGTACTTACTGTCATATCAAATTGTAAGTTATTAAGTGGTGTAATTGTCTTTTTTAAATACTTATAAAAGTATCTATATCTTTATAAAATACGCCTCATTTTACCGACAGACTCCTCCGGAATGTTTATAGACACTCTTCTTCTCTTCGCTTTTCGTTTCCTCTTTTCCTTTCTATATGGGTAAACTTACGTCTCAAGGTTTTTTATCGTTCCTCTCTATTCTTTCGGAAAGAGTCGTTAGTTACGTTTCTTTATCTCCTTTTGTTATCCTACTCTTTCTGATCTCTAGAGAAGTTCTTTTAATCTCTATGATTCCCTTATAAAGTACGTTTCTACCCGAGTTATTTCCTGTATTTACCATACCTGGACTGTTTTCGTCTTTTATAATTCTTCTCCACCGTGCTTATCTGTCTTCTTGACATGTTTTTTCAAGAAGTACTGGGTCAATTAATACTACCACACTAGTGAGTGGATCTCGGACTGTAGAACCCTACACTTCAGTTCACCCGGAATCCTACCTCCACTACTTAAGGTCAACTCGATAAAGTTTAGGATTTTCTACTACGACACTTTTACGACGTGAGTTATACGGTCGTTTAAACCTTTTGAGTCGTCACCGGTGTCCTGATCTTTTCCAGTCAAAAGTAAGGTCAGGGTTTCTTTCCGTTACGGTTTCTCACGAGTTTGATGGTATACTAACGTGAGTAGAGTGTACGATCATTTCATTAAGAGTTTTAAGAGGTTCGGTCCGAAGTCGTTATGCACTTGGCACTTGAAGGTCTACAAGTTCGACCAAAATCTTTTCCGTCTCCTTGGTCTCTAGTTTAACGGTTGTAGACGACCTAGTAACTTTTTCGTTCTCTCAAGGTCTTTCTGTAGATAAAGACGAAATAACTGATACGGTTTTGGAAACTGATACACCTAGTGTTAGTTGACACCTTTTAAGACTCTCTCTACCCTTATGGTCTGGGGGACTGGACGGAGAACTCTTTGAAGAAACGTCCAGTCCTTCGTTGTCAATCTTGACCTGTACCTTGTTGTCTGACCAAGGTTTATCCTTTTCCTCATGCAGTTCCGACATATAACAGTGAGACGAATAAGTTGAATATACGTCTCATGTAGTACTCTTTACGACCCGACCTCCTTCGTGTTCGACCTTAGTTCTAACGACCCTCTTTATAGTTATTGGAATATATACGTCTACTGTGGTGGGAATACCCTCTTTCACTTCTTCTTGATTTCTCGGAGAACTACTTTCATTTTCTCCTCTCACTTTTTCAACCGAATTTCGAGTTGTAAGTCTTTTGCTTCTAGTACCGTAGACCAGGGTAGTGAAGTACTCTTTATCTACCCCTTTGTCACAGACTGAAATAAAAACCTCCGAGGTTTTAGTGACGTCTACCACTGACGTCGGTACTTTAATTTTCTGCGAATGAGGAACCTTCCTTTCAATACTGGTTGGATCTGTCGTATAATTTTTCGTNGATCAGTTCCGATACCAAAAAGGTCATCAGTACATACCTACTCTCACAACCTGATATTTCTTTCCACTCACGGCTTCTCAACTACCAAAACTTAACACCACAACCTCTTCTGAGAACTCTCAGGGAACCTGACGTTCCTCTAGGTTGGTCAGGTAGGATTTCCTCTGGTCAGGACCCACAAGTAACCTTCCAGACTACAACTTCGACTTTGAGGTTATGAAACCGGTGGACAACACTTCTCCACTGAGTAAACTTTTCTAGGACAACAACTCTTACAACTCCCGTCCTTCTCTTCCCCTGTTGTCTCCTACTCTACCGACCTACCGTAGTGGCTGAGTTACCTGTACTCAAACCCAGCCGGGACCCACAACCACAACCTGTCCCTCCGGACCGCACGACACCGAGTACCCCAACGTTTCTCACTCTGTTCTGACTCACTGACTTGACTTGACTATCTTTATAGACTAATATAAGTTATCGTAAGTACTATTTATTTTTAGAGTTCCTTGAATCTTCCCTTGACAGAAATGGATTATTTTTTATTTGTTGTCGTTTTTTTTTTCTATACTGTTTTATTATAAATTATTACTATATCATCTTCAAAAAAGATATTCTGACCCTTGTTTTGTTCTTACGGGTGAGAGTGGTAAATATGGGTTGTAACATGACCTCCAAGATCGCTCATGTTATTCCGTTCTTTCCGTTTTTCTTTCGTATTCTTCACCTTTCCTTAACAACCATCTTCTATGTTAACACATATATTTTTAAAGTGTTATTGGATAGATATTTGTTTATCTTTATTATCCATGTAAATCGTTCCAGAGGTCGATGATTGAGTTATGTATCTTAACTGAATTACAGATATATGGTCACTGTTTATATTTTATTTTCAAAATTTTGGATAATAAATATTATTTTAGATTTTATATCACTCTTCATTCATTCTAGAGAAAAAATATCCCTCCATATTTTGTGATAACTCATATGCATCTCATTTCGATTTACCCTCATGAAATTGTATAAACCACTAATCTTCTCAGTTGTGTCGTTTCGACAGTATAGAGGGAATTAAACGGGTAAGTAAGTTATACTTACGTTATTTTTATGATCGTCCAAAAACGTTTTACTTTTAACTCCAGTAAATACTAAGATTTTAAAGCGTTTTCTGGTTTTTGTCGGTTTTATTAGAACCTCTTCTTGTGTCGACCTCTTTCTTGTGAAGGACTAGACTTTCTATCTACTCGTATAGTTACTGATCTCAAGTTTTTGTCTGAGTGTCTATGTGTCAGGGAATTACATGTTGTTCCACTGTGATTACGTCATTCCCTTCCTACCCGTAAGATCATTTACTGAAACCCTCTTTTTTCTTTTCTTAGAACTGGGGGTGGAATATGGTATGTGTTTAAGTTAATGTCTAGTTAAGTTGTAGATCTGTACTTTTCATTTTTGTTATTTCGAAAATCTTCTCTTGTACTTGTCAGAAGTACTGAGACTTCGTCCGTTTCTAAAGAATTTACTCTGTGTTTTTAACAATTGGTACTTCTTTTTTTCTAGTCAAACTAATGTAATTTTAATTTTGGAGACAACTAGTTTTCTAATCGTTTCATTCTTTCGTTCGGTGTCTTACATAATGTATATGTTCCTGAGTATAGATAATATATATATATATGTATGTATATACACATATACATGTACACACACATATACATACACACATATATACATATACACACACACACACATATATATATATATATATTCGGAATGCATCGTTATTCTTTTTCCGTCTGTTGAGTTATCTTTTATTTTTACCAGTTTTCCAGACTTATCCGAGAAGTCTAAAAGGTTTACTGGTTATTATTGTATCATTAGTTTTAGTTTCTTAAGTTTAATTGTAACGTTTCACTATTGTTGTGTATGTAATCTATCGATTTTACTTTTTTTCCGGTTCCCTCTCCCTCTCCCACCCTACTAAACCCTCTTACCGTAACTTTGTACATATGATAGTACATTCTTAGGTTAGTGGTCAGATACAGGCTACGTCCTATGTCGTACGAACCCCGACCACGTGCCCCTACTGGGTCTCCCTACAACGCCCCTCCCTCCACCCTCCCCCCAAGTACAAACCCTAGTGTACATGTGGGCACCACCTAAGTACAGTTACATACAGTTTTGGTTATGTCATAACATTTCATTTTCTTTCATTTTTATTTTTAATTTTTTTTCTTTTTTCTTTTTTTCCGGTTGTTATAACCTACAACCGTTTCTATCTCCAAGTAGTCTGGGGAGATCAACACTTGTTAATGAATTGTTATAGACGATTTCGATCCGATATATAGAATACTGGGTTATCAAGGTGAGGGTCTTATATTGGTTGTCTTTATGTATATAAATGATCTTCTGTACGTGATCTGACGTATATATCGTGATAAGTATTATCGGGGTTTGAACTTTGATAGGTTTGCGAGTAGGTATTGTCCTACCTCTTCATTTTACGTCATATGAGTATGTTACCTTATAATATGTCGAAGTTTTTTCTTGTTTGACTTTAATATATGGTGGTACACCTACTTAGAATGTTGATAATTGTATTTCGACTTGTTTTCTTCGGTCTGTGTTTTCTAATGTGTGACGTTTTAAGATTAATATTTTTCAAATTTTTGTCCTTTATAATTAGATATTCAGTTCTACCACCAACGGGAACGAACTACCTCATCACTGACCTTCCCCTGTTTTGTCTACGAAGTCCTTAGGATCATTAAAAGACAAAAAAACACGACAATTACATTTATACAAGTTTATTTACCCTTGGACCCTGGATATGTGAAATCTAAATGGGTGAAAAAACATACATACAAAACTAATTTTCAAATGAAAATTTTTTCTTTTACACTTCTATCTTCGACACAATTGGAAAGGTAAGAACAGAGAGTTCCGAGTAACACCTGATGGACTCCGAACTCAACGTAACATATCTTTAGTTTTCAAATTACGAGTACATTGTCCCTACCACTTTCCCTTTAATGGTTCTACTCGACTCAAACAATCTCCACACACCCACACTGGGGCGTGTAAAATTTCCAGTCTCCAGTACACGAGACCTGGTCCTCGAGTCGGACGTACCTAGGTAATCGAGTATGGATATGTTTCAAGTATAGAACTAAAATCCTAAACTGGATAGTCCCTCCTTCGAACTATCTGTCAAACCAAGTAGAATTAATTTGTTTATGAGTGACCAAACACAATACGAGATTTGGGATACGTTCCAGGACCACTAAGACTCGGTTTGGTCTGTTCCCGGGACGGGACAGAGTCGATACTCCCCCTACCTTGTACATTTGTTCGTCAATGTCCCGTCGTGCCCTCACAGTACAGCCCTATTGACTTCCACCCTCGCCTTTCCTCCTCTCGACGAGTAGATCAAACCCCTTAACTTCTTCCGAAAAACTCCGTTACTTCCAAATACGACTCTTGTTTTCCCCCCGGTTATAAGTCGGTCCACTTACCCCACATCCGTTTGTCTCACGACGTTCGGGGGGTGCTTTTGTCGGACGCGTTTCTTCCATGCCTCTAGTGTAACTCGTCCCACGATAGACCTTTGTATTCTACCTGCACCTCGGTTCTTTTTTAAAGTCTCCCCGTCCTCTACTCTAACCACACCAGGGTCACTTACCTCAGGACAACTTCTTAGACATAAAATCGGGTCACACTACATTAATTTAGGACCGAAATCGGATCGACCCTGGACACTGGGACCCGTTCAGAGAAGGCAAAGTGGTCATATTCTGAACAATCGAGACAGAACTCACGATCGAAAGGGTGGTTACGAAAAATTTTTTATGTATTTCTTCACTGAAACAAAAGTCAAAATTTCCGGACGTGTATCATCCATACACGTCCTTTCAACCAACTGACTGTTCATAGGTCCCGGGACGTCACTTCCTCCTATCGTAGAATTCTAAATAATAAATCTTTGTGTTTTCGACCGAGTCTGGGTACGGGTGGCGGTACAGAACCGTCGACTCCTGTGACGTTTCTGTTGTTAGTCCTACCTTTTAAGGGGAAAGGTTCAAGGACTTTGGACGTCGGGTTCCACCGTAGACCCCCTGATAATAAGGGACCGCGAGACCACTTTACCTTCTTAAGACAAACACGTTAAGATTTGTCCTCTTCAGACAAAAGAGAACTACTTCTCCCTATCAAATACTAATCTCCCTATAAAGGAATGACCACCACCACAAAAAAGAAAAAATTTTGAATAATCTCTAATTTAATAATGTCATTCTCCATCGTCCTTAAGAAACTGAACTATTCCAGACCGAATGATTAAGAGGGAACCTCCCTTATTCCCGACTTATTGAATAAGTAACGAACTTGTTTAAAGTTCCCACGACAGTCTTAGTTTTGGTCTCGTCCGTCTACTCAAATTTCTATTCTGTCTCTCTGACAATCACCTCCACTCGGTGTACTGGTTCCTAGAGGACCATTATCCTCTCTGGTCCCTGTGACCCGTAACCCGTCCAGACCAGACCGTCCAGATTTTGTGTCTTAAGGTCCCAAACCTTCCCGACCATCTTCGTTCCCAATCTCCTCGTTTCTATCCCAGAGTAACCCCTCGTCCCGTTGTAATTCCCGTTCCAGTTAACCTACCATCAGTCAGGAATCTATGGATACCTTAGTTACTTAAGGACTACTGACTCTGAGTTGATACTCTGGACCCCAGTTCCGTTCTTGACCTAGTGTTCTTTACTTACTATTGTTGTCGATTGTTAATATATTGTGTCACACGTGGCGTGAGAAGACTCAAGGAATGTATATAATTAAGTAAAGTAGGAGTGTTCAGGACTCTGTAACCGGAACAATAGTAAGGGTGAAATGTCTACTCTTTTCACTCTGTGTCTCTCTAATTAAGTCACGTTCTAAGTCATACCGAGGTCTCAGGTGTGTGAACGGTAATCTACGCTCCCGAAACAATCTTGATCCTGTTACTACCCCACGATTCGTGAAGATTTTAAGAAGGTTATCCCTTTTAGAGACCATGGTCTTAGGTTCCCAACCTGACTCAGAATTTCCAGGAGTCATTCGAGTTAAAAGTCCTCGTGAAAACCAGACATTCAAAATAAAAAAAACACTTAATAAGAGGATCGTATATTAAAGATCGTTTAGATTCTGGAACCGGACGGTCGAAAAAACGAAAGAAGACGTTCAAAACCGGGTTTTCGACGGTCCTATCCCTTGACTAAAGAGTGAAACCGACTATCTTTATAGACTGACTGTTAGAGAGTCAAACACGGAGACCGTGTCATCCTCACACTCGGTAAAAGGGTCCCAACACACAAGTCTTCAGTTTGACTGTAGTGTTATGATAATTGATCAAAGGTACAGGAAACCAACTTTTAGGTACAGCGAAACAGTCGGTTTTGTTCGTAAAGTTCTGTCTCAACTCTGCAACGAGATTAAGTACATCGGAGTCATTCATCATTACTTCTAGGAGTCTTCAACCCACCTTCTCCGTAAAATAACGAAGTACAGGTTGTACTTTGGGTTCTTAGGAACGTTTAACAAACCCTCCTACAAACCGTCCTTACGTCACCGACAGTGTTTTGTGCTTCGTTAGGGTCAGTACTAGCACTTATCAATCGGAATAAACCGCATTTGTCAAGAAGTCCCATATAAAAGTTGAGTAACAAACCTTTTGAATTCGTGTATTTACGATAATCGAAGTCACCTCAAAGTACACATGTTAAGACCATTTAAATATTTCTGAAAAATCTTATATCTGAAAGGGAAAAGGATACTAACAAGATTCATCAATCCTTCAAAAGAATTTTTACCCCTGAAGCACGTCGTTCGGGTGACTGTTACACAGAACTCGTGATTAGTGTATAGTCTATGATACGACTTCGATCCCTATTTCACTACCAGGGTTAATTAAGATTACACAAAGAAGTTTCAGATAGTATTTTGGTAATATTTTCTACTCCTTTTTCGTTCCTCCTGTTAGTCCTTTATCTCCTATTCCTTTTTTAGTATATCCTTTAAACAGGTCACAATAAAGATAATAAATATCATAGAGTTTCTACGATTAACATACGGGGTACCAACTTCTATTACTCTCTATAAAAGGGTCTAGAATATTTCCTTCGTCTTACGTAAATTGAATCTAAAATCTCTCCCAAATCTGAGACAGAATACACTGTAAGTAATGTTCCCTACCTCACCTGGGGTCCTCAGGTCAAGTAGGTAGACTATGACTATTTTCAGGTGAGACAAAACATATCCGACCCTCTAGTATCGTATCAAGACTTGTTCTGTACTAGGAACGGGAGTCCCTTGACTCTCAGATCATGTCCTCTGTCTGACTAATTATTAAAAACGGTCAATCCTAGAAGAAGGAGTACATCCTCACTTGTCTTACGACAACCTCGGGTTCCTTCTCTATTAAGAAAGGAGACGGAAACTCTACTTTCTGTACTGACAAGAAGGACGGGTGTCCTTTTTCTTGTAATAAGGATAAAAATCTACGAGTCTCCTCCAGTCAAAGATGGGAGGAGTCGGGGAGAACCCAAAAAAAACTGACAGATAGTACACGGTCCGTAAAACGGCCGTGCCCTACATGGTATTACTCGTCACCCATCACTGTCAAGGATATTCGATAGGAAATTTCCTTTCTTTCGTTTAAATTAACTTGTTTATTAAAGCCTCGTCAGAGTACAATACGCCTACACTTAGTGTCTCGTATCTTTATGTATATGTATCATTATTTTTGTATATTTTTATCCTTATTTTAGGGAATATGTATTTAATAAGTACGTTTAAGGGGGAGAGGTGTTAATTTTTCTTAACGGACCTTATAATGAGTCGGTGTTTTTACTTCCTTAAACTCAGTCAACATCACTCCATCTACTTGGATCTCGGATAATATGTCTCACTATATTAAGTCTTTCTCTTTCCGTTTATAGGATATAATTACGAATATGTACCTTAGATCTTTTTACCACCTGGACGAAAGTCCCGTCCTTATCTCTACGTCTCCGTCTCTTCCCTGAACACCTGTGTCACCTCCTTCGCCCCCCTGTTTGACTCTCTCATCGTAACTGAAAATATGTGATGGATGGTACACACTTGTCGATCGCCCTTATCGATCGATCCCGCTTCGACGACGTTCCGTGTCCCTTGAGTCGAGCCACGAGACACTATGGGATCTCCCCACCCTGCCTCCGAGTGCTCCCTCCCCTGTCTACATATGAATGTGGACTGATTACGATAACATGTCGTCTTTGATTATTGTGACATTTCGTTAATAGAAGGATAAATTTTTTCAATTCTCTTACGGGTTGTAATCTTATTTAGAGATCCAGAGGTTTTTTGTTACGTTTTGTTATTTGGTTTGGTTTTTTTTCTTAAAGTTCTTAGTATTAAAGTCTCAACCACTGACTGACTCAAAATTTGACCCAAAGACACTAGCCACGTGTCGACATGGTGACGTCCCGACCTAAATTTTTCGTCAGAATTAGGAAACACTCCTACGTAGAACTTAAGACATCTTGAAATTTAATATAACTATAGATCTTCTTGTATTGAGGTCCCTTTGGACATCGTCAGGGTGATTTGTTATTTATCAATCTTCCCATGTTTCGTAACATGTCCCGGAGACTCTTGGTCTAAGTCAGACCACACCCAATAGTCCTTTCTGGAGGAACTTCTTCACTACCAGATCCGACTTCATTCTTCCGACTCATTCTGGACCGAACCGTTTCTCTCTTTGCTTGTCCTGAGTCGAGTTGTTAAGTCGACCAAAGGAGTAGAGTAGGGTTGAAACGAAGAGACAAACAACGAGTCCGGGATCTTATTAAACTCCGTTTCAGATGGATTCTTAACGAATACGTATAGACCCCTCCACCTTCCCCTTCTCTCTTTGCCCTTTCTTTGGTTCTTTTTGACCAGAATCGGTTGTCTTTAGTGTCTCGTGCATTTAGAGTTTCAGACAAATGAAGGGAATCGACTAAATGTTTTTATGTTCAGTCATTTATGATTGGACAGTAATTTTAATCGACTGATCAAGGTACACGAACGGACCGACTAACACTTTACACACAACGTAAACAATAATTTAAGGAAAGTCTCCCCCTTTACAGTGTTTACGTTTGAGATTAAGGAGTAACGACCACTCCGACAGGTGTCTTACTGTAGAAACCATTTTACAGAAAATTAAAATTTTAATCCCGGTACGTAGAAGTCACCACAAACATTTCAATCTTTACTATTTTATCATTGTATGGACTTTTAGTCGGGAGGTAGGTAAACCCTGTTCTTCCTTTAAGTCCACGATACAGTCTTGAAGTCGTTTAAGAGTGACGTAATACCTTCGGTTAGGTTACTCTCCTGAGTAGATTCTACAGTTGGGTTCTAGTCTCGATTTAGGAATTTCTAACTCTTAAACACACCCACACTGTTGTTCAGATCTTTACTCGCGTAATATCAGGGTCGATTGTGTTGTAAACGACACTATAACTCGACGACGACGATTCAACGAAGTCAGTACAGGTTGAGACACACTGGGGTATCTGTCGTCGGGTGGTCCGAGGGGGTAGGGACCCTAAGAGGTCCGTTCTTGTGACCTCACCCAACGGTAAACGAAGAAGTTACGTACTTTCACTTTTAACTTTCACTTCAGCGAGTCAGTACAGGCTGAGAATCACTGGGGTACCTGACGTCGGGTGGTTCGAGGAGGTAGGTACCCTAAAAGGTCCGTTGTCATGACCTCACCCCACGGTAACGGAAGAGACCTATAACTCGATCCCGGGAAATTTTAGAGTAACATCTCTTTTTTTACTGACTGTGAAACACTTGGGAGTGATATACGGTTCGGACAAAGTTCTTGACATTCTTATAATTGAGTAGATTGGGATATTATTGAGTTTGTACATCTAAAACCAAAATGATACACTACCAACCAACCGTAGTGGTTGAGTTACCTGTACTCAAAGTCGTTTAAGACCCTCTATCACTTCCTGTCCCTTCGGACCGTACGACTATAGATACCCCAGTGTTTCTCAACCTGTGCTCAGCCATTGACTTGTTATTGTTGTTACGTTTTAGTCTAGAATCTCCAGTCAACCACAGAAAGGGTTCCAGAATACTGATGACATATTTCCTCGAATCGAAACTTGGGTCCGGTAGAAGTTTCGTCGAAATGATCCATCTGCGAAACTAATAGGGTCCAAAAGTCCATTCCTCTGACTCCACGTCTCCGATTCGTTCAAAAGATTCCAGGATATTGTTCCGAGTCTAAGATATGAAGTTCAACCTAGATTGAAGGTTCCGGTGTTAGTAAGTCTGACATGTACATCCAAAATGGAAAGACATCTCACGAGTGGTGACCAGTGTTAAAAAAAAGAACCCCGTTCTCTCGAACCTCATAATTCAAAGAGAGTGGAGTCTTTACGAGAGAAAGGGGTGAGAGTTTAACGAGACTATAAACCACAACTCTACGCCATAAGGTCATTCTTGGGTAAAAGGGGTGGAAGGAACGAAATCGTATAAAAAGACCGAAAATCTAAGGTGAAATTTTCGACTGGTAGAAAGTAAAAAATAGATGACTCGAGTGGAAGTCCCATGTCTATTTTCAAATTCTCCCTCCGTCTTAATCAGGTCCTCGATCCATCGGTGAGTCCAGACGTCCGTTCTTTGGAAATAGATTTTTTAAGTCAGTCACCTCGTTTCTCCCTTCGTCTCTGAATTTTTCGTCTCGGTTTACTTAGGTACAGCCGGCATCATCTCTGTCGGCCTGTCTACATGTCGAGAGAAGTTTCCAACGAATCCCTGGGTTATTGGGGCGTTTCTGACGGGACGTAGAGTTACACCCACCCGCCTATTTCCTTGTAATAAGGAGGAGAAGGAGAACCAAAAGGGTCCCATTCACGTTGTTTCGTTTACGTTAAACGTAAGTTACTGGCTTTCGGTGAGTGTAGACATTTGTGATTCCCAGGGTCCGTCGTTGTGGGAGGTCTTTCGGGGAGTCGGGGTAAAGTTCCTCGGTCTACACTTCTCTTTCGGAAGACGAACGGTAACAAGAAAGGTGAACTCGACGTTCTGGGACCCTTCGCGGTACACGCCCCTTGTGTACCGTGTAAAACGAGAATTTAACTTGGTTCGAATAATACAATCTCTCTCAAATTAATTTGACAACGACCGCCAACACTTTTTCCAATCGAAGGAGGGTCCGGAAAGAAATTCACAAGAGACGTCCATCGTATGTGCAAGAGGAAGGTCGTCTTCCAGTAATCCTGGGATACTAATACGTGTCTGAGACCTTCAAAGGTTCTCTAAGACCCTCGTAAACTGAGTATTGAAATTTAAATTAGTTAGTTAAGCCACCATGTCATTTCCCTAATATTGATAGGAGGCGGGACTAGTGTCTACTGACCGAAATGACGGCCCGGTGGGTATGATTAGGAAAAGTGAGTTTATTCCGTCACACTACAGGATGTGGGAAACAGGAGTATACAAACACGAAAGTGAAACTTAAATTGACTCCGATCCCTTTTCGACGTTCATAAAGAAACATAAGTACGAAGTGAAGATCGGAGGTTGTCATCTCAAGAACGTTTAGCCCTCCCTACACGCGGTCCTGACATCACGGACCGTGTCTGGAAACGTCTTTGAAGTGAACACTAATATTTATCAACCGGAAAGAACCGTATTTGTTAAGAACACCCATATAAAAAGTTGAGAACAACAAACCTTTTCAATTCATGTATTTCCGGTAATCGAAATCGTCCCAAAACACACGTTTAAGGACCCATTGGTATGTATTAAGATAACAAATTACTTGAAACAGATAGGTGAGAGGGTGTTAAAGTATTTCGAAATACCTCAAGTCTTATAAAAGTACGTTTCCCTTTTAATTTAGAAATAATAGTTTTATACGAAAAGAATCTTAGTGCTGTGTCCTTGACCGTTTGTCCAAACTTCCTTTATAATTTACTTTTTACGTACCCAAGCACAGTTCGAATTTACAATTAGTGTAGGTAAAACGGTCCCTTCGACCATCGTAATCTCGAATGTATTATTAACTAGGTACTGAACGGTTACTTAGGTTAGAAAGAAGGAGGAGTTTAGTCAAGTTTTGTCCACTGACACATTCGATGTACTTACTCTACGTCCTTGGTACACGAAAAATTTTGTGGTAGGTCGTCCATATTTACCGTTCGTTCAATAGTTATGTAATTGAATAGGAAAGTCACCATTACCTTGAAATGGAACTTTCTATTTTTGTTTTGTTATGAAATATATTGTGTATTAAAACTTACTAGTTGGGTTATATCCACACAGAATAAATGTTTTCCTATACGGGTTCTTTATATCAAACACTTGAAAGTCATTCTCCGTCTTACTCTCCGACACTTGGAAGACTAAAATTCAGGTAGGTCCGCCGCGATCACCAATTCTTGGGTGGACGGTTACGTCCTCTGTATTCTCTACGTCCAAACTAGGGACCCAGTCCTTCCAGGGGACCTCCTCCTGTACCGTTGGGTGAGGTCGTAAGAACGAACCTCTTAGGGTACCTGTTTCCTCGGACCGCCCGGTGTCAGGTTTCCCAGTGTTTCAGTCTATGCAAACTCGTGTCTGTCTCAGTATTATTAGTGTTCTTTGTATTTCTTTTTACTCATTTTCCCCCCTTTTTCACTAAAACTTGATAATTCTTATAAACCATCATACTTTCCTCTACACACTTAATTCTTGGACCTACATCCCCCCTCACCCTGATCCCCAACACCTTAGTCATTTGGTACTTTACTTTACTTTTAGTGTCGTCCTAAATCTCTTGGCAACGTTAGATAAAAAATTTACACCCTCTTACTATAATGTGAATAAAGTCCTTTCGAGTAATACCCTCCCTCTCCTCTCTTCAGTTGTTATTGTGTATGCATTTCCACCTTGACTTACGATAACTTTTGATTTGTCCTTCACTTGATCCTCTTTTATGCGTCACGTACTTTCTATGTTTTTCTACCTCTCCTACCTGACTCTCTTACCTCGTGAGACCCTTTCTGTCCCCAAGGATTTCGTTCCATTCTTTATTTATCCTCATTTGACTCCTATACGGATGTATGGTGTCTACGAGACTTAGCTAAACACCTTACTTACTCGTTTGTTGTTTCTTGTTATTGTTGGTGTTTTTTTAGTTTCTAATTTTTTTTTAGCTGACCTTCTTTTTATAATGGTGTTTATTTTATCAACTTCCATATTTATGTCGGGATAAAGTCTATGGTAAAATAAAATAAAATAAAAAAATACCAGTGGTAGACAAAATAATAACGGAATGTATCCCTTCAACTTAAAAAGAGTATATAAATAACTTTAAATTTATAAAAATTTCAGACACCATCGAATAGACGAACGATAGTAAAGAAAAAAAATAAAATGAAATAAAATGAAATGTTATGAATAAATGTTATGTGTAAAAACGGTTTTTTACTCTAGTTGTACGTAGTAAATTATAAAATTGAGATTCTTTTTTTCTTTCGTGAGACATTCCTCGACCTAACGTCTAAAATACATTCCCTTATCTTAAGTATTCACTCATTCTTCATACAAAGTAAGTAACATTACTTTTTGGTACACATTTGATGTTGTAATTTTTGTCATATGAAACCCAAAAATAGGTTCATTCAACAATAGGTTTCCGTTTCTAAGGTATCCAAAAACTCAGAATTCCCCAAATTGGTGGTTGATTACTTGTTAAAACCGAAATTTTCAATGAAGGTTTCTATAGACTAGAATCTTCTGTCTGTATTTTTTTTACTACGACAATTTTTATATTCTTTAGGACTTAATCATTCATGGATAACTTCTCTATTCATTTATTCTTGTTATTAACCCTTCTTAACAAACACTATCCTAAGCCCTTAATCCCCTTAACAAATTTATTTACATTTAATTTTATTTATTCAATTTACTTATCATTCAATTTATTTACCTTTTGCGTTCACTCCTTTCTCAACTTTTTGTGTTTTTTGACGTTTTCAAAGGGCATTTTCACTCAGTCTTTATATGATAAGATAATTCTTTACCTACATCACTATTTTGTCTTATAGAACAACAAATATAATTCAACTATCAATTAACTTATTTTTTCTTCTAATAACGGTCTCCCTTATTTTTATTTGTTTTCATTTTGGTTCCTGTACGTAACAGATATATTATGGTTCCTTTAGATTTTTTTTTAAATAAATATTTTTAACTCCCACTTTTTTTTTTAACTCCCACTCTGCATACCTCTCTCATTGTACCTTTGAACCCTCATTGTACCCTTAAAGAACATACTGAGTCCCTTGAGTTTGTCCCCGAGTCATAGTTGGATCTCCCCACCCTACCCCTCTCTCTCTCCTCCCTCCCCTGTATACATACGGATACCGACTAAGTACAACTATAAACCGTCTTTTGTTGTTTTAAGACATTTCGTTAATAGGAAGTTAATTTTTTATTTTATTTTTTGACTCTCCATCTTACCATCTTTCCGTCTTGTATTTGACTTCTTCTGATTTTATTAACATTCAAATTTATTAGTATACCCTTCGTTTGTTTGTTTCTTCGCTTGTGGAGAGAACCGGATTTGTTGTTTTGCGAAGGTTAACCTAATTACTCTACTAAATGGTCCTTTGAAAATTTTTCTGAATTCTTCCGATTTTCATTTTTCTTTATTTAATTTTTCTGTGATTTTACTAATTAATTTCACTTCCTTTTCGTCCACCCTACAGTCTATACCAAATTCCGTTTCCAATAAGTCCCTTCGATTAATACAATTAATGCACTACCACCTTCAGTCTCAATTATTACTCTGGATACTATAGTGCTATAATAAAAACGTCCCGGGTTTCTTCTATCGTTGTTTGTCTTTTGTTTCTGACAATTTAAGTTTCTCTTTAACATTCATGTGTTAACTTTTAGTTCCATAGTTATGGGGTAATGGTCTTATATTTTTTACCTCTTCTTTTACTATTCCATTATCTTATTTCTTAGACTTTTTGTATCCATTTAAATGGTGTCATATCGTCATTCTTATCTACAACGGTTCTTAATTTACCTTACTTGTCACTTTGTTGTTGTTGACTCAGACCTTCAAATAACGATCAAGGACTACTCTGCCGTCTAATCGTATGTATGAGAAGTAAGGAGAATTAAGTTGGGGCCCTTTGAAGTCTTTGTCTCCCTTCGTGTCTAAGTCCCTTGATTGTCTCGTGACTTTATTTCCTCTCTAGTTTCCGACAGGACTGTCTTCCACCCTTACCCCACCCTCCACTGGACTGGGTCCTCATTCTCCTACCTACCTCCTCATTTCTCAGGAGAAGGAAGGAGACTGAGTGACCAGCCCCCTACCTAACCCCCCCGCAGATAACCTCAAGAGAATAAGGTGGGGAAGACTGTAACGGTTCTCTCCCGGTAATGAACAGGACGCTAGGTCTACAAACGTCGTGGTACGGTCGAGAGAAGGACCGGGGTCAGTGTTATGAGAGTCCCGTCGTCTTTCGAGAAGAGTTCCCTTCTTCTCCACTTTCCCCGAAGAGGTAGGGGAGGGAGAGGTCTAAGTGGCTCGACCCTTAATCTTGTATTTCTCTAGGACAGAAAGATAAAGACGAAAAACAACTCGCAGGTCTACTTCTAGTCACCATCTCAGACGGACGTTTCGCCCTCTGGGCCCAAGCCGGGGACCAACCCTTCAAGGGGACCTCCTCCTTTACCGTTGGGTGAGGTCATAAGAACGGACCTCTTAAGGTGCCTGCCTCCTCGGACCGTCCGATGTCAGGTACCCCAGCGTTTCTCAGCCTGTGTTGACTCGCTGAAGTGAATGAATAATTGAATGGATCACCTTACGTTCGTTTACCTCCTCAACTGTCGTCACTACACCATGAATTAGAAAGAAGGGGTCAGAGTAAGAAAAAGAAAGGGAATTTGTGTAGACTTCTCTATGGTGGATCCTAAACCGGGAAAGGGTAGTTTATGATCATCCGGATTACCAATTCAGCGGTCTCTTTGTATTCTGGTAGACGGTGTTTTTGATGTATAGTTGCCCATGTTGATCGTTTTCGCTTTCGTTTGACTTGTACTCCGTCGATTGACGTTGTCGACCTGGTTTTTGAATTGGAGTCGTATTATGGATGGGAGTTTTCGTATCACCCCTATAACGTTATCTTGCGTTTAGGTTCTTCATTTCTTTTTCTTGGTTTACATTTAACCCACGATTTGTCTATAAATGTTGTTTATAAACAACCATAGGGACGGTTTCTGCGTACTGGACTTGGATTGACACTCCTTTGTAGTCTGTTGGGGTTTAACCCTCTCAGATATTTTCTTGACGGACCATGAGTTTTTTACAGTGACAGTATTTTAATTTTCCTGATTCCTTGACAAGGTCTAATTTTCTCCGATTCCTGTGGACTGTCCATTTACGTTGAACACTAGGACCAAGCTTAGGTCCTGGTCTGCAACATAATTATAAAAAGGAAACGATGTCTCGTCATAACAGGAGACACCCACGGTGACCGGTGTACGTCGATGACTTATTAACTTTACTCCGATCAGACTCAACTCTTCACGATATTAATTTTTTATGTGTGACCCAAGATCATACTTTCTTCTTACATTTGATAGAACTAATATTGAAAATATAATTAATGTACAACCTTACTATAATAAAACCGATATGACCGAATTTATGTTAAATAATAATTCTAATTAAAGTGAACGGAAATTGAAAAATTACATCAATGATCTTGTAAATTTAATGTAAAGATCGAGTAAAAATACAGAACGTATTATAACTATAGTATATCATGACGGTATTGCTTGTAATCTTCATGTTAATCACATGAAACTTGTTCCATACTTCTAATCTTTTATCATAAAAATAGTTATAATTTCTATTCGCATAACATTAAAACATTCTCTTACAGGAATAAGAATTCTTTATATGTGACTTCATAAATCTCCATTTCCTCGTTCGTACGACAGACGGCGAATAAGAGTTTTCAAATCTTTCTGTATTTTACTTATATATAAATACCTCTCTCTTACTATTTCGTTTAAATTTTACAACCGTTAATGTTGTAGGACTACCTTTCTATTCCTCAAGACACATGGTAGAAACGTTGAAAATATAGTTAAACTTTAATAAAGTTTTATTTTCAGATGTTTTTGGTGAGGGTGTACTACCAATTTTATTCGTCATGTCATTGTCCCTATTTTTCTTCCCATCAATCGTGACTTCTTTCTCTACACCCCTTCCTCTGCTCTTTGCACGAGGGTGTTCCACCGTGTTTCATACTTCTCTCTCTTGTAAATTTCATTTTGGATCCACTGCACCCCTACTCAGTTTCACTGTTGTAGAACCAGTGGTCTCCGAGTCTTTCACTCTTTTATCCTCTCCGTTATAAACCTCTTTTTATGTAGAGGGTCTTAATTTCCTTCTCCTTTCTACAGTATATGTTTCTTGAGTATCTTACCATTTCGTAAAAAGTTTTTCTTTTTTTTTTAGGTGTGAATCAGTACAAGTATCACTTTTAATTCCTTAAATCATAATTCTAATAGTTTCTATGTAAATTTTTTTAACTTTACGTGTTTCTCATTTAGTGAACCTATTTATTTTTTAGTCCAACTGTAACCCGAATTGTCACCTTATATTCTTAGGTCATAAAATGTCATACTTTCTTCTCCAAAAACTTGAATCCAGTGTCTAACTCGGTATGCGATAAATTTACACTCTCGTACTATTTTTATAAGAGTCCATGTTGGTTTTGGAATACCCCAAACGGAACGTTTCTGGACGATACCTTTTTGAGAACATTCTTTATGAGTTATACTTTTTGTGTTTTTTCGGTGTCCCTAGTTTTGAAATCACTTCGAATACAAACATATTTTTTCGTTACTGATTTTCTTTTTTAGGTATACTATAATGAATATACACCTTAAATTTCATACTCTGTTTACTTGGACAGATACTTTTTCTTTTTCTTAGTGTCTATCTCATCTGACCTCAACTCCCTCCCTACCTGACCGTCTACATTCGAAAACATATGTTTTGTCTATTTGTTGTTGTAGAATGACATATCGTACCTCTTGATATAAGTTATAGGAGACTATTTAAGATTACCTTTTCTTATATTTTTGTCTTACATGTATACTTATTGCCTTTGTAAAACAACATGTCGTCTTTCATTGTATTGTAACATTTAGTTGAGGGAAGTCATTTTTTTCTTTTATAGACACTATTAAGTCTTTACTTCAAGATCTTTTATTAGTCATACTTCACATATAAACCCATGTCCCTAGTATCTCTGGCTTCCTTACTCTCGTACGATTACAAGAACAAAAACAAGTCCCTTCTATATTCATATTTTTACAAATACTTTAGTTATCTCCATTTATCTGTATTTGTACACAGAATTTAATTTCCGTTGGTGGTATTCTTGGTTTTTTTACTCAGTTCATTGAAAATTCGGTAACCGTTTTTTGAACTGAGTCCCTCGTCTTTCTTCAGTAAAGTCTTTTATATTTTATTCTATCGTCTTTTTTAAAATTACACTGACATTAGTGTTATTGACACCCTATCTACACTACTTTGTTTTGTTTCGGTCTCCCTGGAGCGTACCTGGTCTCTACGAGTACACGGTATTTACTTGTATAGGGAACCGTGGACCCTACCTTATTCGATTTTATTTCGAAAGATCTCATTTGTTTATACTCCAATGATTTTTTTACGTTTTGAGACATTTATATCTTTTCGTCTCTAATGGATAATGTATGAGAGAATAGTGGAAGTTGTTTTTCCACTAGGTCTTTCTTTGAATTGATCCTGTACCTCTACTGTTCTCCCCTAGAGATAGGGCTGGTCCTGAGACTCGACTTGTTTTCAAGGAGGGGACTCTTAAGTCTTGGTGCTCGAACGTCAAACTCCCACAAGGTAGCGACACATCAAGAACACAACGAGATTTCTCCAGACTAGAAAACAATGGGTAAAGAGACTTACGGGTGACGAGAAGTCTCAACAGGGATAGGGTTAATAAGATTTGAAAGTACTGCAACACAACTCGTGAAAAAGTAAGTAACACGACTTGTACACCAAGACGAGAATACAAGGTATGATACTTACCCGAACCCGGAAGACGTGATAGACGACACGTCCATGACCCAACCGGTTTTGTAAGTAAGTTCAAAAAGACAATTCTACGATACCTTTTTGGGTCTTACTTACAAAATCGGTTGAGTTATGAATCCTAAGTAGAAAGGGACGAGACGAACCGCCAACGGTAAACAGATACCAGAAAATAAAAGGGTCTAAAATCACTATAAAGAACGTACCATACCGGGAGAATAGAAAAACCTATGTATATATAAATGGATCACAATAAAAATACCTTAAACTCCTTTCTAGTTTATAATTATACACGTAAGTTGGACGAACAAATACCCTTCTACTCTAACACAAAAAAAAAAAAAAGGAGAAGAGAGTTTCGTATGAGGTCACTCAACAACGACATTCTGAGGGGTTTCTCTACCTCCCTTCCCTCTTTTTCTCTCTCTTTTTCGATAAATTAGATAAGAGAGACGAGGAAGAAATGACTTTGTCACATAGTACTGTGTACACGAACCATGGTTTAAGATAAAGGACCGTTGTATGAGACAAGCACTGAGTCGGACCACCACCGTGTCGACCCTTCGAGACTACCCGTGGCAATGAGTCGAGTCTTTCTCTAAAGGGTCACTACTACCCTTCATCTTAATAACAAATAACTTACAACTTAATAAAGACTTCAATCTAGTTCTCTTCCCCCGACACCAGATGTAACCCGAGTAACAACGATGTCCGTGACCCGATTCCCTTAGGTGTTTACCAGAATAAAAATTTACCCTTCCTTGAGACGTTCGATTTACAATATTTCGACTGTTAAGAAGGGTTTCATTAAACTACTAAATTATGTTAGCGTGAATTTTAAGACTGTCCTAGGAAATGTCTTGAACTATTTTTAATAAAGTGTTAGTAAATATTTTTACCTTTCTGTTATAACTCCTTATAAAATTCTACCTTCTCAATGGAGACAGAGGTTTTGATCTCTGACCGAACACTCAAGACTACGAAGAGGGAGGGTGAAGAGGTGTAGATTAGGTACCGTCTCAGAGGAGGATTTTCCCTTGAGTTTGGATAAGTAAGAGAGGTAGTGGTGTATGTGACGGAATCGGGTTCGATGGTAGTAGTAACGTTATAGAAGGAATGGGCAGAAGGGAATATGGAGGACGGGGAAAGTTACACGAGTGGGGAGTCGTCGTTATATTTCGTGGGGAGGAGAGAGGACGGTGTTGGAGTAGTCACTAAAAAGTAACAAGTAGAGGGAGGTGAAAGAGGGAACGAGTAAAGTATTGACGATGAGTAGTTAGTAGGTAAGTAGTCGTGATAAATAACTCTCCGAAAGTTACACGGTCTATTACTGGAGTCGGGACCCTTCCATTATTCGTTTTAGTCCGAACTAAAGACGGTTGTGGGGTTAGTGGTCATCACCGACTGAAATTTCTGTTTCCTGTTATTTATACTTTTTTAAGTTTACACATTAATTTAGTTACGGTCAAATTTTATTCTAATTGGAAAATATTGGTAATTAACCGGTTTGGGTTACCTCTTTCACTATGACCTACGACTTCTCCGACCCTCTTTGTCTATATAAATAAGTAATGATAATTGTACCACTTGACTATGTTTACAAAGTCTCTCCGTAGACCGTTTTTCAAAGTTCTCGGTTTTTTACAGGTATAGGAAATTAGGTCGTCAGAATGAGAAACCTTAATAAAGTTCCTTTACTAAGTTTCTTTCCACCTTCTTACTTCCTTCTCAACTTCCTCTTTCATAAAATAACATCTTGAAAGATATAATCGTTTTCCGGATTGTAGTGAATTTACAAGTTATTTTCTTGTCAACCTATTCACTGAATCTAGTCCGACAATATTTAATACTGATACCTTTGGTTTAGTTTACGCTTCTCGTCCTGTACTACACAAGTGTACACTACATCTTTGAGACGTATGTCAGCTGATATATTCCTTTACTTTCTGCAACGGTTCAAATTCTCACCACCACTAAGTACACTGACCTAAATTCTTAATTATTAAAAATTTTTAATTCACTGGTTACCTTTTCTACCGACTCAAAGTACGACTTTAATTGAAACTAAGGTATCTCATAAGGTCACCGGTACAAATATAAGATCCGTTAGACAACGGTATACTTTTTTTTAACCGAGAACCTTTTTTACAAGGAAAACAGTTGTATATAAACAGTTTGCCATAATTTAAGTTACAATGTAGTTTTCACTCCCTTCAATACGTCAACTGTAACAGTTCCCTCTAATGTCTCAGAGACACCCCGTCTTCGTAAACAGTTTTTGTGTCTATGACACGAGTCTCGTTCTGTCGTTTCTCTGAGTCGTGGACAATCCGTTGAGGGTTAAGGGACTACTTCTCACCCGTATAGAGGTCGGGGACTCTGTAGGGATGTGTCATTACGACGGATAAGTGGTCCAAGGGCATTTCTTGTTTACGAGGACCTCGTGACGTCTGAACGTCATGGCTCCTGTCTGTGACCCCCGTACGGGAAAAGGATTGTCACTTAGGTCTCGAGACTGAAGATTTGATCCTAGAGACGTCGGGTCCAGAAATATGTCACCCTGGTTCGACAAGTCTTAAACCATCGTCAACTCTGGTACCACCATATCGTCCCGGAATAATTTTCTACGAAACACTTACTCTATACATTAAAATGAGGTCTCCTCTCTTCTGGCGGAACACTATCGGGGTCTCCTTCCGTTTTCCCTTAGTCTTCTAGACTCGAAACTAAAGTCAAGACTTGAGAGAGACCGATACACTAGACTCGGGAATTAACACACACACACACACGCACACACACACACACACACACACACACAAACCTAAAAAAAGGGTGATTATTTTAATTTTCCATTTTGAACGTATTAGGTCCAAAGTTTACCTAAAGATCTTTGATAGGTGAATCCTCACAAAATTTTTCTAAAGTCAATCGGTTTATTTACTTGATTACCAACTTACTTAAATTTTTTCCAAAATGATAAAAGTCTACCGGTCGTCACTAGATACCGTAACGTTAACCTCCCTTACGGACTCTAGTAAATATGGTAGAAGGACGGAAGGAGTAGAGTCCGAATCAAGGAGATACTCTGTCTCTGTAGTATCTAAGTCTCTTATGAGACAGAAGGTTCTCTCCCTTCGGGGTCTTTGTCGTAAACCTTGTTTGGTAAAACTTATTACTAACTCTTCTCGATGGACGTCTACACCGGGGGGTGTTGTCTACCGACTTTCGGTGTCACCTGTTCAAGGGTTTCTGTTGACTTCCTGTCGGGAGAATCCGACGATAAATTAGGATGACGTCTGTAAGAGTTCGTGCTAATGTCTGGGGACTCTGGTGGGGGTGGAGGTCGGGAAAGTCTCCCTAGATACTCCACTTTTGATGAAAGTATCATTATGAATCTGTTTTAAAAGAAAAACGGCACACAGTTGTAATTGTGACTACACTGTTTTCGTTAACGTTCATTTTGAGGACCGTGAGTCACTCCCAGTTCCGTCACCGGAACTTGGTATAATTAGTATTTACATAAGGAATGGTGGTCCCTGATCGGGATTTGTTGTTGGGGTTTTCAGTCAAAGTGATTCCTTATCGGAACTACTTTGTTATATGTAATAATTACAATAATTGAGAGATAGAAATTCATGTGTACAAAAATAATAAGACGTACTGATTAACCCTTTTTGTGTACTGCGGAAAAACGACATATAATTTATTTTCGTGAACATGTTAACGAACTCCACGTTCAACCTGTGAAAGTAACAGTATTTTGTAGTAAAAATGAACTTTCTTACTTACTGTTTAATACCAATAAGTCTGAACTCTTAAACCGTATGTAAAAGAATTTTTTACTTTACTCGGACAGTGAAGTTCTTTTTCTGGACATAAACAACGGTTACTATTTTAGACTCCAAAGTTCGTTTCGAACCCTAGAACCCTTTGAACATAGGTGACGGTACTTAAACTATCAAAAGATTATGTAATTGTGAAATGACTACTCTAACCTTTACTAGAATTGTTTACACTAAAAACTACACCGTATTTCTTTACAAAGTCATAGACCTAATAGACGTGTTGAGTCATTTGGTTATAAAAAGTTTGTTAGTTATCTACTACAATATTTTAGTAAGTAGACACTTTCTAAGTAACTTTCATGTTCCCTTTCGTTGTGTAAAATTACATTGTCTCATGTTCAAGTGACTATACCAAAGAGTAAGGTGTAACATTAAGAGGAAATTCTTTGATGGTAAACGTCTCAAACCCACATCGTAGTTTATTCTAATAGACATTAATAGACTTTTCCAATAAATTTATACGAAGAGTAAAGGTTAATGTATAGACACACTCTGTCTTAAAAGAAGTGTATGAATTCGGTTTTTTTCTTTTTTTCTACTGTGTTGTCCAATTTACGTCTCCGTTTATACTCCTACGTCCACAGAAGGTAATTTGGTCCATAATTTCTCTGAACGTTTTTACATTTTGTTACTGTAGAAAAAGTGATTTAAAGAAAACAAACCTGTTATGTCGATAAAAGTATTTTGTACAGTTGTACATTATTCGATTAGTAATAATTAAGTAATATACAATGAAAAATTTCAATTGATTATTCACTATAAAATTTTTATAGAAAATTAAAAACTCTACCACTTATAACTCTGTGTCAAGTGGATTTGTTTTCGTACAACTTCAAGAGTTATTAAAAATTCGGACATATTCTGTGGGACTTTAATTTTTCGAACTCTTGACGACGAGACTCCACGAACGTCTCTTTCACCTTAAACCCTACTCATTAATCACTTTTCTCCTCTTGAACAGTACATAGTCAAACGTTATAACGACTTTTCGTAGTACTGATTTAACCCGAATTGTCGGTCCCAACCAATACTTCTGTCTTAGCAGGGACCTCCCCATTTTACTTTCGGTAGATACTGAATTCTGACCGACTTTAAGAAAGACACGTATAACTTAAGAGTTCAAGGGTCAATCTGGGTCAATAAGCGTTCCCGTGGAGAGACACGGGAAGACTAAACGAGGTCACGGGAATCACAGGTTCAAGTGGGGAAAGGAAGGTCCCTTCCAGACCGAGAAAGGGACGAGTCATGACTGGTGGTACTGATTACACCTGATGTTTAGACGGAGGGCCCAGTGCCGCGTATGGTGAGACTCAGGTGGTTAGTCATGGGTCCTGAACCCTTCCGGTTTCCGTGAACGTCCGTGATTCTTACTTTCTACTCGTACGACACCGAGAACAGGACCTCCTGAAGAGTCACGCCACCTCTTCTTTTCGAGGACTTCCCTATTAATACTATACTACACTATTTACGAAAAGACTTGTATCACTGGTGTAAAAGAAGGTTAGTTTTTAATCCTGTGTGAGACTGGAGACTGACACGTTCGAAGGAGTCCCTAGACCTTGTGTACAGACGAATAGGTACATAGTTCTTTGAGGGTTGTTTTGAGGTGTCTTTAAGACATATCTAAACATGAACTAAAGCGGGTTTCTGGGTCTTTGTTACCAAATATGGGAAAATTTTTTTAAGACCCTTTATTGGTCACAGTCTTGTCTTTTCCGTTCTTCACGGTATCCTAATGTTTTCTGCCCATTACTCGGGGATTGTAAAATAAAGGAGACCTAATCACCTACCCTCTGTGATCTCCTTTAAAAAAGGTAGTAGGAACAACTCATCAAAAAAGGGGGACGTCCGTCTCAGGTTCTGACAAGTCTGTCCAGAGAGTGTGGTCGACTTAGTCTAGTTCTCAGTCTTCTTACTTGATCATACTTCGAAGATTCTAGCGTTCGGAACTAATGTACACCCATTTTAATTTGTTATTCCGAGAACTAGACGGTTCTTTACGACCTCAGGGGAGACCCACCCGACAAACCCCTGGCACCTCCAAGAGCAGACCTGACCCAGAAGAATTCAGGATCAGTACATTGGAAACGGGGGTGGTGAAGGAAACTCCGACTGGATTTAGGGGGAAAAATCAGGGAAGACGTCGTAGGGAAAAGAAAGGGTCGACCCCGTTGAGGTCTCACTTCACTTGTTCTTACTTTGTATGTTACTCGTCTTTTTCGTACGAGTCATGGTGTGTGTCTGTAGGACGGTGGGTGTCTCTCTTACCCCCTGTGACGCAGAGTTTCCGTTAGGTTTGTCTTCCGTTCCGTTCCTCGGACTGTTTTGAGAAGACGTAGAACCTAGGTGATGGTGATTGGTAAAAAAGACTCCCAAGATGTTGACAACTAAGTTAGTTGGTACCCAGTAGTTGTAAACCCTTTTTTTTAAGGTCTTTCAGAATTTTTTGTTTTGAACTTAAACGGTGTGTTATCGATAACTGGGTCGTAAATGTTACATAAATGTTGATAAATGTAACATAGTCTATAACATTCATTAGATCTCTACTAAATTTCATATACCCTCCTAGATGTGTACAGTAAAATAACTTCCCTGACTCGTAAGTACCTAAAGCTATAGGAACCCCAAGGACCTTGGTCAGACAGAACTTATGGCTCCCTACTAACATGAATGTAACCTGATCCTCATTGAGTGCTACAGAGACACTAGAGGTCATTTAAGTAGGTGTCTTCGTTCAATAAAACTACTACTTTACTGTGTATGTACTCTTACGAGGTGTATTATTCAAGTGATAAGTACCAAAATTAAAAGTATAGTAAACACACCAATTAATTACAGAGAGAGGAATAATTTCTTCCCAACACAGAACAAAATAAGTGACAATATTTATATAGATTTCAAATCGTGTCATAAACTGTGTACAATCCGAAAACTACCCCTCTTCCGTTACCATGGGGTGAGGTCATGAGAACGGATCTTTTAGGGTACCTGTCTCTTCGGATTATCCGACGTCAGGTACCCCAGCGATTCTCAACCTGTGCTGACTCGCTGAAGTGAAAGTGAAAAGGGAAAGTACGTAACCTCTTCCTTTACCGTTGGGTGAGGTCACAAGAACGGACCTCTTAGGGTCCTTGTTCTCTCGGACCACCCGACGGAAGATACCCCATCGTTTCTTAACCTGTGCTGACTTCGCTGAATCGTCGTCGTCCGTAAACTACTCTGTTAACAAACTATTTTCCCTCAACCATCCCAGGACCAATTCACAAATGAGATTTTGTTCAAACCCCAACGGACTGTTGAGAGTACCTAACCATAACCGATGGACCTCGTACCACGGTATTCCTAAGATTCCACCATAGACTATATAGTGGACTACGTGTGAGACCAACTCCTACAACTTATAAACAACTGGAACCAAATACTTCAGTTCCCCAAAAAAACGGTCGAGAAGGTCGTGTTTATCCGGTCAACATACTTATGTCAGTGAAATTCTCTTAACTCCACTAGTTCATAGACCGGACTTCTATTCATCGTACTGGAGTCCTTATAAAAAATTTTAGTGTTTATTCTTTTGTGAATCTTATTACGATACGTTTCTTCGACTTACGGATGGTGACTATAGACGGAGAGAGTTACTTAAGTGAATAAACCTTACACAAAGTGCTTACTCATTCATTCCTCGTAGTCGAACACAAGGGATGTTAGTCTGTCTTGAAACATTCTGGGAGAGGGGGTCACGTATTTTATCGACAAGATGAGTGCTCCCATTAGGAAACCCACACAGAAGAGTCTGGTCAAGGGTATTTTGCACTCGGACATGAATCGTCAAGGTGTCCGCGTCGTCAGATCCTAACCAAACAGTCAGTGGGGTAGTTTACACCTTAGACTTTCTCAGTCCTTTCAGTGGTTCAATCCTTCGTTGACACTCAGTAAATATTCTGTCACCGTAGAACCGGAGTAGGGCAGGAATTACGAACCCTTCTCTTACACTTTACGTCAAACACACGGACACACGAGTCAGTGATGATCCAGTACAGGTTGAGACACTGGGGTACTTGACATCGGACGGTCCGAGGAGACAGGTACCCTAAAAGGGTCGTTCTTATGTCCTCACCCAACGATAAAGGAAGAGATCTCCTAGAAGGACTTGGTCTCTAACTTGTACGTAGAGGACGTAACCGTCCGTCTACGAAATTGTGACTGAGTGGACCCTTAGTTTCACGTCAAAAATGACTAGTTATTAAGTCTTGGTCCAGGTCGATATTGTCTAAAATAAATTGAGATTCCTACTAGTGATATAAAAAGTTTAATTTTTATTTGGTCTTGAAAACGAAATTATTACACTCCTCTGGTTACCCTGGTTATTGTATCTTATAAACCCTACCTCCGATAGAACCATTTCAAATAACAATAGGAAAGACCTGGACTTAGAGGAAAGGGTAGGGAGGGTGTTATCCTAAAGAGGTGGTCTAAAGTTCTCCTTATACGTACACACACACACAAAGGATTCCTTATAAGAGACCCCGGTTTGACGGTCATGTTCTTCCTTTTCGAAACTGTCTCTCGTTACTCTTGTTCATCTCTCTGTATTCCTTACCACTTTTAATAAAGATTTTTTAATACGTATACATCAGTATAGTGAAGAATAGTTCGAAAGTCTCTGAAAGACCCTCCCAACCCCAAACCCTTATACAAGTATTCAAGTCCAAATGAAGACTCGTATCTTTGTCGGCCCTTTTTGAGCTCTAAGGGAGAGGCGGGGGTGAAAATCGACACTTATCGACTATTCACCTTTTTTTCTCTAATGTACTTATTTAAGTCATAAAGACTAACAGTCCGGGTGTAGGGATTGACACGTAACAACGAAAATCAGACAAGACGAAGGACGTTCTGCTTTTGTTACAGATGTCTACGTTGAACGAAGTCGACGAAAAGGAAACCAAGGAGTCCTCTATAATTGTACTTACAAGAGGGAGGGAGAAAAAAAAAAAAAAAGTTCAACCTGTAAATTAGAATTGATAATATATTTCTCGTCGTTTTCTCTCAAATTTATAGAAAAACTCTCAATCCTTCTCGTAAAATGTTCAGAAGGAATACCTTAAGTGACTCAAGAAAACCAAACTTACACGTTTTAGTCGCTATCCACTTTCTTCACTTAAGACCCAAGCTCCTACCTCTGTTTTCATACCCTATGACATTATTCGTGGTGTAACGTATCTCAGGACATACACAACTAAGGAAAGGTATATGACAGAGTAAATTAGGACCGTTAGCATCCTGTAGTCCTGAAACCAATTGAGATAAAATATCTAGTATTTTGATTCCGTGTAATCAATTGGTCGGGTTTCAGTGACTCAACTACGCACCACGTCCGCCTTGACCTTGGGTCCAGAAAAAACTTAGATGCCGGGTACGAGTGAGAATTGGACATATGGTATAGTGACATCCTTTCTGGAAGACGACCTATCCAAACGTATTTGTGGTCACCCTCTTTAGACACACAAAGAGTAAATCGAAAAAGTTTGTTTCTTACCACGTAATTTTTTTCATGAATAGATGTCTCGAGGTCTTAGAGATTTATCGGGATTTCTTCTCTAGACTTTAGTGGGGTTTATCTTTAGTAACAAACCGATGAAAAACATGTGATCCTTCTCCGTTCTCGTAACACACACAATCTTCGTTCGAAGGGTGAAGGGATACATGTGCTACAGGTCCAGACTAACGACACACTCGGTGAAACTATGCATTCCCTGTTCGTGATAACTTATATAAAGTCCTTTCAACCGTATTTACTCATTGAGGATTTCCAAAAAGGAAAAGTGTAAAAGTAATACTAGTAGATACAAAATTTTTCTGATTCAATCAAAACTTTTTCCCTAAGTCTCGATTCTCTATGTACGACCCCAAAGGCAACATTGATGATCCGTGACAATTTACTTCGTCGTTATTAGAGAGTTTCTTGGTTTTATTGCGTTTGACCATCGAGGTGGAATAGTTTTCCCGAAAGACTATATTCGTCACTTGAATTTCTATGTATGTCCCCAAGTTCCCTTTCGTGAATATTATTTGTGAAACCTTAAGGTTTCTTTTTCTTCGAAGGTAACTTTTTTATTTAAAGATTCAAACTTTTATTTTCATCTGTACGACAAAGGATTACTCCTTTTCGGGTGACTTTTACCTAGTCCAAAAGTTTCCCCTCACTATCGTTCACAATTGAATGGGGAGAAGAGGATTGGACGTCCCGGACGTATTATGGGAACCATTGAACTTTGAACTTTAACCACTGAACTTTGGGACGTCGTAGAGAGTTCGATGTGACCGGGGGAGTAAAGATAAGAATTATGGTCGAAGGAAAAGATGAGAATGGAATAAGAAAAAACACCGCCGCCCACCCGCCCCCCTAACCCCTCCCGACGGGACCCAGAACAAACTCCGTGTATCCTAGAACAGGGGACTAGTCCCTCCCTTGGACCCTTGGAGATCGTGACCGTCGTACGTCAGAATTGACCTGGTGGTCCGTTCAGAGAGACTAGAATAAAAACAAAGAGAAGGGAACGACTAATAGGGAAGAGATAGATGTAAAAAGAGAGTAGAGACGAAAAGGGAAGTGGAAAAGGAGAAAGAGGAAACAGACACTGTACCAGAATTTCACTCGTATACACGTGTAAACAAATAATATCCAGTGGAAAACTTTATAAAATACAAAGACGAAAATTAACATTCATTGTTACAAAGTACGGAGAAAACTTTTTATTAATGGTAACGAAAATTAGACACGTTAAGAATCTAAAGGGGATACCTAATTATCGAAATTGACCCCTTTTCTTTGTCTGTGATCAAAGAGAGAAAGGAACTATCTAAACTAAACTGAGTTGTTTTCATGCTTATGAAATTACTTTCACAACCTCTCTTAGGGAAACGAGATACCAACATAGAATTTCTGAAAGATACACCCTAGACGAAACGATTGACTACCTAATGGAGTACTCAGACGACAGAGGTCCTTAGTAGATGTTGACGCTGAGTGCTAGGATGTCGGGTCCAGAAGGATCCAGCAAAAAACAGGTGTTTCAACGAAACCCTTTCTCCACAAAAATATGTCTGAATACGAATCAGTAAAACCATCCGAGAGACGAAGTCTTCACGATTAGTTATCTCTAAACGTCACGGAAAAGTAACTACGAATAGACGTGTTACCATCGTATAAGCATTGAATCTGTTCCGAAAGTGTTGTAGTCCCGACTCCGAAACCTTTCACGTTAAATCGACAACCAACGACAGTCATGTGTTCCGACTGTCACGTCACATAAGATCCTTAGAAGTTTAGACCCTTTATTCCGACAGGAGACTTTCAGTTTGATTGTTTTGACATGGTGCCACCGGTACTAATCGGTTGGTTCTCCACTCGATCTTATCGGTGTCGAGATACGGGTCTCTGGACCTACAGTAGTGTACGTTCGGCCCGTCCCTGACCTAACAGGTAATCTTTGGTTCTCGGAGTTCTCGACTCTACAAGACCCAAACCCACTTCCAATTCGTTTAGACACCTGATACTTTGTGTCCCTTCCTTTTGGGGTTATAGGTACGTATCACTACGGGTGGACCTTCGACGGGCCCCGTGACCGGGTGTCCAAGTCGAGAGAGGGTGGAAACTGTCCATACTGGACTACGTCCCGTCGGTTGAGAAGGGGAAATCGAGGAAGGTACGAGAGGTTCGTCAGGAGGTGTATGCTGGATAAAAGACGGGGTCGAGTGGGTATCCCTCTGGATCCAAAACTAATGGGTTTCGGTGTTGGGTTCGATGACTTGACCCTCTGTCGTGAAACTATCTTTACGTTACCAATCCCGTGACCGAAGATCCAAGTTTGACACTGGAGGAGCACTCGACAGACTACGACTCACTCGATAAATTTGAGAAGTACCGAGTCCGAAGAGTAGACACTTTATCCCTACTACATTAGGTGTATCCTAACAACACGACTACTGTACTAATTCCGTACACTTCAGGAATCTTACCACGGACCGTATGTTGTTCGTGTTTATTTAGTCGATAATAATAAAAGGATCTCCTGTAAATGGTAGAAGAGAAAAAGAATCATCGAATACTAAACGATCTGTATCTTTACTAAAGAAGAGTTTGGTACTATCTGACTAAAGAAGAGTTTGGCACTTAACGAGATTTCCATTTATTTTTCAGACACGTTTAATTATCTTTTCTCTCGTACTTCTACATGTTAAAGTCGTGTAAAAGGTGAAAATAAATCAAGAAATTCCTGAAGATTGTGTAAATCTACAAATGTTATAATTAAAAAGTACCATCTAATTATTTATTCGGGACCCTACAACTATTGTTATCGATTGTATGTGTGTATATATTATTTAACATACATACTCGTATATACACATACACGTACACATATATGTGTGTACATGTATATACATATAAATGATACATGATCCTCCGTACCATGACTTGTAGTGTCACAGTACATCCCGACCTCCATTCGTGACTAACACATATACGGACACACGATTCCTACGGACGTGTAGGTTCCTGATCCAGGGATCTACTCCACTCCCAGTGTTTTCGTTTCGGGGGAACCGTAAGGACAAGGGATCTCTTTTAGACGAGTAGGACGGACCCACTGGGTGTTCAAGGACGATCACTAATAAGGTCTTTTGGTAATGTCTGAAAAATCTCCATGTGTTAACACACAAGGAATTAATTCAGGACACTTAATAAGGTTCCTTAGAGGAGTCTTATTAGTGACAAAGTGTTTTTATTGCTCTGCTGCTGTGGTTATATTCCATATAATAGAGGATGGGTCCCTTAGTTCGACTCATTAATCTCAAATTCCGTCTAGGTTAATAGGTGTCGTGTGTCGATCTAATTTTTAACCTTGATGCACTCCTTCGTCTTGGGCCTCCTTGAGTCTTTTGAGTTGACGGAATTAAGGACACCGGCTTGCGAATCTGACTAACTCGGTGGAAGGTAAATAGACCAGGAGAGGTCAGGTGTGTAGGTCTGGAGGAATGGAACAAGTGTTTCAAAGAACCAGTCTCTCGGAAGTAGAACTTTTATTTACTACGCAAAGACTTGCTACGATCGGGACACCCCTTTCTTCTGTGTCGTGCACCACTCCTCCCGTTCAGACCCCCTGCAGTCCAAAGACGACCAGGTGGATGTCGACACACCGAAACCCCCGTACGAGAGTTGAGGTACACCGAACCGAAGAAGTCACCTTTTGACCACAATTATTATTATCGATGGAGGATTCCAACGATACTCTTGATTCCTTTCTTGAGAATACAGTTCTCAAGTCGTGTGTAATCTCTGGTGAGTTATTTATAATCAATAACACCACTACAACCACCATGAGTATAATTCCGTCCTTTCACTTGATTGTCGTAAAAGTCATTGAAAAGAGTTACCAAGTAAATGAGATCAAAATATAGTTTGATGACTCCGGTAAATATCTAGTTGGTTTAAGTTTAGTCCTTTCGTACAGTTTAAGAGAAGGACTTCCTCCTTTTTTGGAATTTTTATATAAAACTAAACAAGACTTTTACAGTAAGATATAGAAAGGCCTTTCAGATCTGCTTTGACAGAGAATGTAAGACTTGTTTCTGTTGAAGTCGACAATGTAGAGAGAATTTGTACAGTTTGAACTTGTGTCATAGAATCTTAAACCTTTCTATAAGACTCCAACTTTTTACTGAACTAAACCGGTCGTATATAAAAGAGAAATTAGATCCTAACGTGTCTGTATGATGCAGAGGAAAATGGGTGAGTCGACAACTAAAAGTCGACGGGAACTTGTCCGGACTTTGGGCCACAAGGTCGTTAAAGTTTTCAGATGTCGTGTTGTGACTCTGCCGCGGTCACCTAGAGCCTGGTAAAGATAACTAAAAGAAGTCGGTACGATGAGTTAGTTTTCCGTTAAAAGTGAAACTAAACGGGATAAATTGTCTATTTCCCTCGAGAACTGAGGTAGTGTCGACTGGTGTGACTTGGTCCCTTTCAGTGTGTTCGACGGAGTACAGTGTACGAAAGTTTGGGTCCTTCCCGGGTGTATACGTACCTAGACGACTCGTGTCTCAGTCAAAAGAGTTACCAGACCCGGATACGGTTTACCGAAAGGTTTCTTTATAGATGAGATGGGGGTCAGAATGTGTTTCCTTATTTTAACTCCGGTCGGATGACTACAGAAAATGTCAGACAGGGTGGGGTTCTCTCTTCTCTACAACTTTATTTACTTACTTTATATGAAGGACAACTGTGTTTCGATGACACTTATAAATAGGTAAGACAACTGGTAGTTCATCTTTCAAGGAAGTCCGGTTCTTTTGTGAGACCTCTTGTAAGTGGGGTTTCAGTTTATTTTTTTTACGGAAGACAATCGACCTCGTGGGATGGTGTCTCTGTTACGGAGCCCCTCGTGACACCACCCGTTCCTCATCCGGGTCACCCTGTATGGGGTCCGGGGTGTAAGAACGACGTTGGTAAAGTTGAATTGGCTGGAGTGAGGTTGGGTTTCGACGGAGGAGAGGGTAAACAGAAGGACAACCTAGACGACCACATAAAAGTTGTCAATCTTAAACCCTTCTTATAAAACTCCAACTTTTTACTGAGCGAAAACCGGCCGTATATCGTCTCTCAAAGACCTCCACACAAATCGCTTTTCCGTAACCTGTCCCTGTGACAGTATTTGTTCTGTATACCTCGGTGAAGGGTAAGAGTCTCAACCGTCTTATCACCCCTCTTTCATAGTTTGTTTGTTTAGGAGTCCATTACTTACCTCTGCAGGTGTCCCATACTCTTTCACATTGTGTCCCCTAGGACTAGTTCGGTCCTTTCCGAGGAGGGTCTTTTCCACCGACACGAATCTAAAGTTACTCATCTTCGATTAATCTGTTCACCCTACCTCCTCGTTTCTACTCCCGTAGGAAACATTCTAGGAACTGTACCCCTCCCGACACCGAGTAACCACTCGGTCCCTCCACACTCTATTCGACCCGTCCCGGTTTAGTGGGTCTTGGTACTTCCCTCTACCGTAAAATGAGGTTCGGACTACTCTTCAGAAACTCCTTACACGGGACTCCTCACTCTACTAGGCCAAACGGGAAAATTTTCTCGTAAACTCGGTTTTTCATTTTTGTCTAAACACACCCCAACGTCATATGTCTCGAGGGTACGTTTATTTTAAAGCAAAGTTATTTTAAGAGAACTGTCTTACTAAACTTTTGTGGACTAGATGTCCTATTTTATAATTGGATGGTACCATAAGTTCCGAAAAGTATTGTTTGAAGGGAGTTTGTGGAGGCTCGAAATAAACAACCGTAAAACACGGTGCGAGGGACCCACAGTCTGACAGTCTTCAAATAGGGAGGAAGAGACTTTAAAAGAAGGTGAGGTGTGAGGGAATGGACACGACAAAGGAGGGGGTCTTAGAGGGTAGTGGACAGAAACACTCTCAGACATTGTCTGTGAGACTTAACAGAAGGAGGGGGATACTAAATTTCCACTCCAAAGGGACCACCGAGTCACCATTTCTTAGACGGACGTTACGTCCTCTGTGTCCAAGCTAAGGAATCAGTCCTTCTTGAGGACCTCTGTCTTTACCGTTAGGTAAGATCACAAGAACGGACCCTTTAGGGTACCTGTCTCCTCGAACCGTCCGATGTCCGGTACCCCAGTGTTTTCTCGCCCTGTACTGACTCGTTGTTGTTGCTGTTAAATTACAGTCTTTTTTACTACGAATCTTTTTAATGTAGTGAGCGTCTAAAAGGTTTTGATAGTAATATTTATCAACTCCCCGGTCTTTATCTTTTTATATAAAAGAAATTCTATAAAGACAAAGAAAGCGGAACAAAATATTTCAGTTCCACCGGGAGAAAAACTATTGTCGACATTGAAGACTCGGGAACAAAACACGGTGAGTAACACGATCCCTCCAGGAAGTACACGTAATAGAATACGAAATGTATTGTGATGTCCAGGAGTTTAAGAAATAGTTTTGTGAACCCGATCTACACAAGGACTCAAGTCTCAAAAGGTTTATAATCTTTCACTTCTACCGTTACACGGTAATTGTTGGGGTACTGGTTTGTGTAGGTAGAAGACGTCGTTTTATAAACTTATGAGTAAGATTCTCTCATTTATTTTAGATATTTGTCAAAGTATAGTCAAATCCAGTTCAAGTCGTTTGAATAGTTTTACGTAAATAAAAGTCTCCCTAATTCTACTCCCAAACCCGATGAAAGTAGGATTAGAAAAAAAAAAAAAAAAAGAAAGTAGGATTAGAATACCCGCTCTTACTGACTCTACGTCCCTCCAATTCATTGTACGAGTTCCAAAACTTCAGAAAGTAGATGACGGTTTCGGGTACCAGACAGACTCTGAGTCTCACGAATATGCCTAATTTCTACTAATGCTTATTTCTCATATTGACGTGACACTCCTTTCATGAGAATATTTTACATTGGAGTCTAACTAAAACCCCCCTAAATAAAATGCTAGAGTACCGTGTGTGTCATCTCTAGACTCTGAAGTCACCCAGAGGTACCTCGGACCCAGTACTATTGTACTTCGAGAGGTATTTTTACGTTCGTATGTAGGGGTAAGGATTTGACTCAGTTGGGAGACCTGGTACGTGAAACCTAAAGTTTGAGACACGTCTAGGTTACTCCCTATGTTCCGAACAAGACTAGTCCGGGACCACCAGATCAGAATAGAGACAGGTCACGGAAGACTCGTGGGATGGGTTTGGTATAGGGTTTAGACAGAAGTACTAGAGTGTAAGACCCGGGGACAGGTACTCTGAGGAGACAGGAAGGAGTGTTAAGAAGTTATATTTGGTGTGTATGTGTGTGTGTCTGTGTGTCTGTGTGTGTGTGTGTGTGTGTGTGGGGGGAGTTAATGGATTGTATGAGTTGGTTCTCCAATGAATCTTACTACAGACCTGACGTTCGAGAAGGATACTCTCGGTTTTGGGGAACCCCATTAGGATGGGGTCGTGAATGACTGGAAAATATTAACGGACAAGTGAAAGGATAGAGGATACGATCATATTCGAAGGGTCCTCGTCCTTGACATAGAATAGAGATATCTACGATCATGACAACGTTGGGACCCTGAGTTTATCTTCCTTACTGCAAACCTTTCCTTTCTCGAACCCCAACTTGACAGACCTCCCGTACTGCTTCCAGAGTCATCCATCTGTGTCCCTGCACATTGGGTCCTTTCTATACTCCTCCCACTCCTCCTACCTATACCCTTAGTGACCCCGTCTTCAGTCCCAGTTTCGAAAGTCTCACCGACTGCAGTGGGTCCTTCTTTCACACCCCTCACTCTTCTCTCAGATCGACTCAAGTCTTGAGACTTCCGGTTGTAAGTGGGTGCCTATACGGTCGTCTCTGGTTCTGTAATCTTTTGCACCAACGTCCTCTACAAAGAAAAATAAGGAGTAAACCAGTTGAGGACCCTCTTAAAATATAAGACTCTTTTATGTAAAGTAAAGTTCGGACAAGGGTAATCTTCATATTTTGAGTCGTCTCTAAATATTTAGTATAATATCAAGTCTTTTTATTATCGAAGTGTTCTACTCTTACGGCAACCATTCTTAAGGGAATCGTAAAGTTTTACTGTCTAAAGAGGGTAAGACACAACGTTAAACCGTCAGGACAACGTATCGTAAATATATGACTATATGACTTACGAGAGAATAGTACTTTCTCGCACAATTCCTTTAGATTTAATTTAAAGAGTCATACAGTCGAAGAGTTTGAAATTTTATAACTCCAAGGTTTATTGAATGATTAGTAAAGGTTTCAAAAGGAAATTTGGATTTCACCTTGGAAAGGTCTTTAGGGTAGGACTTACGAGCCACGAGTCAAGAAAAAGACAGACTTCTCAAAGAAGTAAACGACAACCCCTTGACCGGACGACCTTACTTCAACCTCAACCGATTCAACCTCCAAACGACGGATCATGACTTTTCCGGACCCCAAGGACAAGAGTGACTTTTCCTGCCCCTCTGGAGTTTTTGACTTCCTACACCCGCTCAAGTCCGGTACTTTACTTACTTTTTATGTGTACCTGGGAGTCACCGACCCAGTGACGGTACATCCACATTAAATACATTCCAGGAATGCTGTGCGTACAACGTGTTTCATTTATAAGTCATCACCATCGACAATAGTAACAACGACAATTTAGTGGTCGGGGATTGTTTCACGGACTGTGTACTTTCATGAATTATTTGTCTTCGATAATACTACTAACTACAGTCCGGGTAGAGGAAACGAACACGTCTCTTCTCCCTCTCACAATAGAACCAGTTATCGAAGTCCGTCTCTATTACTTACTGAGGTTCCTTCAAGTCCAAACGTCAGAGGTCTGACGTTGAAAACGGTTGAGAGAAGGGTCAAGGTCATTTTAGGGACAATGACTTGTAAAGAACCTTATGAAATGTTTTAAACGGAGACTAGAGTCCCTATAAAAGGTATCTTCACTAGGTCGAATATTGGGTGTTGTAGATGAAGGAAAATGGTTACTGACTTGTTGAGACACCCTCCTACATCCTTATTTTATAACTTCGTATCGTAACCATTGTAGTAGTCCTTGACTCCCATTGTCAGAATAAAATGAAACGTTCCTACGGTTCACGATTAGACTAGTACCAGAGTACAATGAGTCGTTTATAAATGTCTTCGACCCACGTAAGGTACTAGGTCTGACAATGGTTTGAAAATATACGAAATACACCGAGAGTCCCTTACCTCGACACAGGTCCTCAATTGTCCGAAGGACCGTCGAGTACCGTTACACGAGTACCCTCTTCTTTTCACTTTCGAATAGACATCCCGAAATAGATACCGTGTTTGTTCCTGAGGTAACAACAGGTTGTGATTCCAGGGCGATTCGATGTCTAAGTCTCTGACATTATTAACAGATGGTACTGACGTTTACCGGTTTAGATCATTTAATATTTTTCTCGATCGACGGTCCTCTAAGTCAAAGTCAAGTCAACGAGTCAGCACAGACTAAGAAACGCTGGGGTACTTAGTGTCGTGTAGTCCGGAGGGACAGGTAGTAGTTGAGGGCCTCGGATGGGTTTGAGTACAGGTAACTCAGCCACTACGGTAGGTTGGTAGAGTAGGAGCAGTAGGGGAAGAGGAGGACGGAAGTTAGAAAGGGTCGTAGTCCCAGAAAAGTTTACTCAGTTGAGAAGTGTAGTCCACCGGTTTCATAACCTCAAAGTCGAAGTTGTAGTCAGGAAGGTTACTTGTGGGTCCTGACTAGAGGAAATCCTACCTGACCAACCTAGAGGAACGTCAGGTTCCCTGAGAGTTCTCAGAAGAGGTTGTGGTGTTGAGTTTTAGTAGTCAAGAAACCACGAGTCGAAAGAAATATCAGGTTGAGAGTGTAGGTATGTACTAATGACCTTTTTAGTATCGGAACTGATCTGCCTGGAAACAACCGTTTCATTACAGAGACGAAAAATTATACGAAAGATCCAACCAGTATTGAAAGGAAGGTTCCTCATTCGCAGAAAATTAAAGTACCGACGTTAGTGGTAGACGTCACTAAGACCTCGGGGGGTTTTATTTCAGTCGGTGACAAAGGGGTAGATAAAGAGTACTTCACTACCCTGGTCTACGGTACTAGAATCAAAAGACTTACAACTCGAAATTCGGTTGAAAAAGTGAGAGGAGAAAGTGAAAGTAGTTCTCCGAGAAATCAAGAAGTGAAAGACGGTATTCCCACCACAGTAGACGTATAGATTCCAGTAACTATAAAGAGGGTCGTTAGAACTAAGGTCGAACACGAAGAAGGTCGGGTCGCAAAGAGTACTACATGAGACGTATCTTCAATTTATTCGTCCCACTGTATATGTCGGAACTGCATGAGGAAAAGGATAAACCTTGGTCAGACAACAAGGTACAGGTCAAGATTGACAACGAAGGACTGTACGTATGTCCAAAGAGTTCTCCGTCCAGTCCACCAGACCATAAGGGTAGAGAAAGTCTTAAAAGGTGTCAAAATAAGGACGTATTAATCGTGAGTAAGTACTTTATGAGTGACTCGTGAATAAAACATAGTCCTTTAAAAGATCCTCGACTTTAAAGTTTCTTTTTATTCTCAACCACGGAAGGTCATCCCTGGAAGATCAGGTCATCCCCTTTTCTCTATCTTTTTCCTTTGTCCTTTAGTCACAACTCGTGTTATTTCCTCTTCGGTGTCGTACGTCTTCTCGACATTGATTGAAGTGGGACCGTTTCGACATTCTCCTCAGTTACTGAGACTTCCAGACTTAACAGTCTCCCTGACACTTTTGTCTTAGACTCTCTGCGTGGTATCTCTTTAAATATTCGTGATTCATTGAATGACCTAGACCCTGTCTTTCTCTTCCAACTCATGTTCTACAAAATAAATAAAAAAGAAATAAATTGTCAATTTGTACGAAGGTTCACGAAGTATTTAAGTAAATTGTAAGGGGGTTTGAGGTACTTCATCCGTGATTATAAGAGGGATAAAATGTCTTCTCTTTTGTCTTTCCTTCCATTCAATTGACTGAGGGGTATCTGTTTGGGGTTACTGATCTACCTCCTAACCACTACGGTCACTGACTTTGTTTTCTGTCTTTCCCGTCCTTCTTAAAAAAGAAAATTAAAAACCTTAAAGACAATTCGATTGACATCGAAATGTACGTTGATATTCTTTACTATCTCTCCCCCGTGCGAAACGGATCAACAGGGACTACCATTATAAATCGTTTTGAAGTCATATTATAATGTTGATTCTATAACTGGTCCAAACTCTGGCCTGTATTTTAACCACCGTGTCCTAATCTACTCCTGGTCTAGTACGGTAAGATTACTTTGATACGGATACCGTTCGACCGTGTGCGATTCTGTCTTATAAGGGTTTACTGAGAGTCCTGTGTAGCATACAATCCTGGGATTAACGTTTTAGTAGTGTCCACGAGACTGGTCCGTCCCCCGGTAAAGACCGACCCTGTTCTACTACCATCTGCACCTCAACCCCCTTAATAAACATCCTTATTGAACCTTTCTATCGTGATCTTGACCGGAACTTCTGGGTCTCCGAGTAAGATACTGGTCCCCACTCAAGTGGATTTACTCGAGGAGTCGTCCAGGTGGTCGGTACACAAAACTTCGTTACGACGATAGAGGAGACCCGTCTGAAGAAGTGACTTAGTCCCCTTAGGTGAGGTGTGACCCGACGTACATGTGGATTTGAATCCAGTACTGGTCTTAGACCAGTCAATCCAAGAATTGTTCTGATATTAGGTAAGGGTTGAAACATATCGGTAACCTAAAGATCTCAAAGAACTACGTGTAATGACCTGTTTCAACGTAGATGTTTTCGGACCAAGACTAAAGTTGTTTTTAGTCTCCTTTTGATCACAATCGTGAGTCAAATAAAGAAGAATCTTACTGGGTCTCCTATTGTTTGAATAGTACTGAGGTAAAAGAGAATAATAGCAGGTCAAAATCTGGAGTAGAAATAGTATATAGAACAGCTATAATAATGGGATCGTGAAATTTAAAATGGGGATTTTTAAGTTACCTTTTCATTATTACTCCTTAACTGAAAGTATGGTATTCTCTCTACATTTTTCTCATTTTGATTAATACAAAAATCTCTTTGATTAAATCTACACTCTCAGTAATTTTGGTCTGTCCGTAAGTAGCTAAGTGTAAAAATAAACTGTCTCATCTCCGGTACTTCGACACAATCCTTAACCTCCACGCCTCTACTTGTTCTGTACCATGTCTACGGTGGTTTATCACCTGTCGGACTCTCTATACTTAGCCTCTTGCGACGTTCGCCATCTTGGACGGGTTATAGATGAGGAAAGTAGACGGTATGAACGTCTTGGGAGTAAAACTAAGTTTACATCGGAGTCATTGTATTCTCTCCCAGTAGTCGTGTCCCAACCTCCCCCACCCTCCTCTTGAAGACTCTTTCAAAACGAATTTAAACGTATTTTCTTTAATTACTGGGTGACAGGAAAGAGACAGGTCACAACTAGTGTTTGTTATGTACTTTGTTCCGTCGGTAAAACACTGGTTGTCCTTTTCTGGTTCTTTTAAGTCTCTGTGACCTCAGACGTGACCCCGTGGTACCTACTCTAATCCATCCTAACCCCAGTCCCTACAAAACCAGTCTCAGACCCTCCTCTTGTGAGGTCTATTCCGAAATTTTCTCCCGAACTTAAACCACCCACGCTCCAATACGACGGGAAACACTCTTGAAAGGTACCCCACGTCTCCTGTCTATGGTGTGTCACTGATCCTTCTTTCATCGTCCGAACGGTCCTGTGAGGTCAGACTTCTCTCTACACCGAAGTTTACCCTCCTCAACCCCCTTCTCCGTCGTACCCACCCTTAAGTTGTCCTTTTGTGTCCGTTCCCTTTATAAGGAAAAAGAGACCTCCCTCACAAGGATGTGGATATTCGACACCGACTCCGTTGTCATCTTTGGAAATCCCCATGGACGACCTAGTCACCGATCTTTTAAAAGTAGACAACCTTTTTAGAATTTTTTTGAGTGTATCTGGTTTATCTGACGTCTTACATCAGGGTCAACACCTTCGAGAAAGTCCGGTAAGACCAATTACTAGTCCTGGTAAAAAGTAGGAAATTAAAAAGCTATAGTTTGATGGTAAAAAAAAGGTGTAGAAAACACCTTTCTAGGGAGGAGAACTGTCCGAATCCCTCCCACACCTCCCACCAATACTAAGAGTCGATCCCTAAGTACCAAGTACTTCCCCAACGTTTCCTAAGAACATACGTTTAACATTCGTACGCGTAACGAACCCCCCTCTCTACCATATTCTCGGTGACGAGATTCCATCGACGGTACTGGAAGTACGGACAATCAAATGAAAGGTCTCAGGGGACGACGGTGGTAACCTTCCTGTACGTACCTTCTAGTTTACTTCCTAAGGGACATGTTGATGATGTCTTTGGTAGATTGTTCAAAGGAGAAGAACGGTTTGGTGGGTAAATGGACGTGAGTCGATCCTCTACTTAGTGGTAGAGGTCGTGTAATGATCCATCACCACCATGGTATCAGGATTAATGGGGTAGAGGTATAGTCGGGGTGGGGTGGGGTGCGGTCGTGTCCCAGACTGTGTATCATCCAGGAGAGATTTGTTTCCAAGGGGAGAGTGAATATCTAGTGTCAGACTCGAGAACCGATTTGTAGGTGTTAGGACTTGTGGTCCTGTGTCCGACGGAAGATTCAGACTGTGGGGCGGGAGGGGGTTGTGAAAACGGTCGGTGGACTTAAGTCGGAACGGAAAAGTGAGAAACAGCGTGTTGGGGAGGGTCGAAGACCGGTACGACGAGTCTGGTCCTCACGTGAAGGCGGAGACGAGACGGGTCAGGGTGGTAGAGTGCCGGAGGACTCTCGGAGTGACCGGTCTTGGAAGTCTCACTGAAGGAGACCCAAGGAACTTGTGGTGACTAGAAACGGTAGGTGAACCCACAAGTCCGTGACCCATGAGAACTACAAACGAACTTGAAATTATAGAACGTAACGGTAAATTGAATAACACTCAAATGTAAAACCTGAAGACTGATTTAAGACTCGAAAAAGTCCCTTTCCCAGAACGACGTGGGAGTTCCGGGGAACTCGTGAATCGTGTCTCGGAAAGTTCGTCCTGTGTGACTTCTACACGACAAGACTACACAAAAGTACCTGACTAAACTGGACATTAAATTATGGGATACCGGTGTTAGACCGGTCTTCGTGTTTAAGGAGACATGATCGTCTCGGTGGGTCACAAGACCCATTCGTCGTTACTGGCCAGTACTTTGTAAAGGGTAACGTATTTCTGGTCAATTCAGACGAAGCGAAATAAGTTCGACCCGACTACCGTTGACGACAAGAGTCTCTCTTGGTAAACCCAACTTAAGTTTTAGGGAAGTGTTCCGACCCTTAGTTGTCCTTCTACCATACAGACGGTCCTCCTCCAATTCGGGTCCTGTCGTGAAAGAAATACCTTTTCTGTCAACGACTAATGTACTACGTGGTGAGAAACGAGTAGGGCACTCAGCTGAGAAATTTTCTTACAGTGGGTATCCGGAATATAAAACTGAGTGAGGTCTAAACAGGGTGCAATAAAGAAAAGTTGTAGACATGGGGACAACATCGTACTGGAGTAAGAATACAGTGTACTCGAGTAGTCTCCATTTCGTACTAGTAGACCTGGGGGTGTCTCTAACTCTCCTTGTTGTACTCTGGTGTCCTTCGGTGTCTTAGACCCGAGCTAAACAGGACAAAGGATCGGAAAGAGTACCTTTTATAAAAGTCTTTATTCAATTTCCTTCTTTCCCTCCCTCCCTCCCTCTTTCACTGTCTTTCTTTCCTTCTTTCTGTGTTCTTAAAATTGAAAAACTCATTTTCTTTTACACTTTCTCTTCAATGCCGTGGAGTAAAATTACGTCTCATCTTATGTTCATTGGTTCAAAACAAAACAAAAAAAGTTGTACCGTTTTTTTTTTTTTTTTTTAGGATGACTTTGAAGGGACCTTTAGGTCACCAATTACGAGGTGTGAAGTTTCCGTCCCCGTGTCCAAATTACGGATCAGTCCCTTGATTCTATGGTGTACAGTGTACCGTGTCTTTTTTGTTTTCAGATGGTTGCGAACTACACCCTCTGAATCCTCACTAGTGTCTCGTAGAAGTAGGTACAATTTGTTTCATGACTTTTGGTAAAAAGGAAGTTCGTCTGTTCCTCAGTAATTCTGAGTTGCTCAATTATTTTTATTCCGTTACGGTTTCTTACGAGTTTGATGGTGTGTTGACGTGAGTAGAGTGTACGATCATTTCATTACGAGTTTTAAGAGGTTCGGTCGGAGGTCGTTATGCACTTGACACTTGAGGGACTACAAGTTCGACCAAAATCTTTTCCGTCTCCTTGGTCTCTAGTTTAACGGTTGTAGGAGACCTAGTACCTTTTTCGTTCTCCCAAGGTCTTTTTGTAGATAAAGACGAAATAACTGATACGGTTTCGGAAATTGACACACCTAGTGTTATTTGACACCTTTGAAGACTTTCTCTACCCTTATGGTCTCGTGGATTGGACGGAGAACTCTTTAGACATACGTCCAGTCCTTCGTTGTCAATCTTGACCTGTACCTTGTTGTCTGACCAAGGTTTATCCTTTTCCTCATGTAGTTCCGACATATAACAGTGGGACGAATAAATTGAAGATACGTCTCATGTAGTACTCTTTGCGGCCTGACCTTCTTTGTGTTCGACCTTAGTTCTAACGGCCCTCTTTATAGTTATTGTAGTCTATACGTCTACTGTGGTGGGAATACCGTCTTTCACTTCTCCTCGATTTTTCGGAGAACTGCTTTCACTTTCTCCTCTCACTTTTTCAACCGAATTTCGAGTTGTAAGTCTTTTGCTTCTAGTACCGTAGACCAGGGTAGTGAAGTACCCTTTATCTACCCCTTTGTCACCTTTGTCACAGACTGAAATAAAAAAACCCGAGGTTTGAGTGACGTCTACCACTGACGTCGGTACTTTAATTTTCTACGAATGAGAAACCTTCTTTTCAATACTGGTTGGATCTATCATATAAGTTCTTGTCTCTGTAATGAAACGGCTGATTCCAGGTAGATCAGTTCCGATACCAAAAAGGACACCAGTACATACCTACACTCTTAACCCGACACTTCTTCCGACTCGTGACTTCTTGACTACTAAAACTCAACACCACAACCTCTTCTGAGAACTCTCAGGGAACCTGACGTTCCTCTAGGTTGGTCAGGTAAGATTTCCTCTAGTCGGGACCCTAAAGAAACCTTCCTTACTACGACTTCGACTTTGAGGTCATGAAACCTGTGGAGTACGCTTCTCAACTGAGTAACCTTTTCTGAGACTACGACCCTCCCTAACCCCCGTCCTCCTCTTCCCCTGCTGTCTCCTACTCTACCGACCTACCGTAGTGCCTGAGCTACCTGCACTCAGACTCACTTGAGGTCCTCTACCGCTACCTGTCCCTCCGGACCACACGACGCTAAGTACCCCAACGTTTCTCAACCTGTGCTGACTCACTGACTTGACTTGACTTGACTTGACTTTCCACTTGTCGATTAGTTGTTGTTTCCACTATCGCGTTAGCGTAAAGATACAACGTACAGAACCTCTCTACTCCTTCAACCTGAACTCTCGAACACAAGGATCATTTACGAATCCGGAAGTGTTTAATCCCTGTCTTCAGTGTCACCTGTACCTCGCCTTTCTCTCCCTCCACCTGCTTTTGAAGGTAAAGAAGTAGAGATATTTCCTTGTTCTCATTTTGGTCTGCCAGTACCACTCAAACGTTGATCCACTCAAACACGGTAGTCTAACCTTACACGTGAAAGGATGGAAAGACCTACCGAGACACAGTTCCTACAAAGACCATTGCTTCTATGTGCAGTTCCTTCAAGTGAAGGAACTGTCTTAAGAATAGGACCCTCCTGTAAACCATTGCTAGAAAACCTTTACTATAAAACGTGACATAAATAATGAGAGGGTGGTGGGTGGGAGACGTAGGTTTACATAGTTATACGTGTCGCAAAGAAAACTAACTGTATCGATCAGAACTTTTAGACATTAAGTTGAACGAGGACTGAACCTAAGAAGAGACAAGTTCGACGGGATCTCTACTGGTCCTCAGGGAACACCGGATTCCAGTAACTGACCGGGTCAAATCCTACTATAACATAACATAACAGTTACAGTTGACATAACCCTTTTCGATTACTTAGGACCGGAAGGTACACAGACCATGGCAGGAATCCTTCCGGTTGGGTCAGGAAACTAGGTATTTAACAATGCTAAACACGTTGCATAAAAAGACTTTGGTTGTTTGACGTTGACTAACCTGTCCCCTAGTTGTGTCCCCAGTTTCCGTTGGTATCCACGTGACCTGTACTTCCTGTAACCGACGAAGACTCAACGAGAGGACGATTAAGACGGTTCATCAAGTTGTACATGTAAGTCATACATATATTTTATCACGTTTGACCAGAGTAACTTATCAGAAAACTTGTTTTTGGTCAGTCTGTTTAATTCTCTACTACCCAGTGAAAGTGTCCAGATCCATGTCTCGTTACCTGTTAACAAGCCTCGTAAAAAGCCGAGGAGAGACCTCGGACACCGTATTAGGGTAACACTGGGTCGTCCCGACACCGGCTATACTACTGGACTGAACGGTACGATAAGGGTGTGTGGGGACGTAAAAACACTATTTGACTTCCAGTCGATACGGACTTCTTATGATGTATCTTTGGACGTCAATCGTTGCAAAGGTAAACCTAGGGCATCCCAAGAAAACCAACAACAGTCCCGAGTAGTCGTCTTTGTACTTCAACAAAACTAAACGATGACAGAGAGGAGATAGTCTTTTGACAATAATCCTTTTAACGTAATTAATCGTTGTCGACTCCCCTCCTGGTCGATAAAACCTCGACGTCGACGTTCAGAAAAACGTTAGACTGATAACGGATTTAAAATTGTTAATTGTCTGATTTATCAGAGACTTACATAAATTAGTACAATTAAAACAAAAGGAGATAAACATAATGACAAATCCGGAGAATAAATTACATGTGATTTTTAAGATTATGGTAATCGTACGAAATTTCGTATTGGAGGCGATAGCATTAGAACATACTAAATGATCTTCACTATGCAACACATCGAATTACGATTAAAAATTGAAATACTCCTTTTTAATTCTTAATTAATTTAGAATGGGGTTTCCAACCGGACAACTTATTCTATAAACGAACTTGACTTTCGGAACAAAGTATCGGTAAAATCCATACTCTTATCCTACCTATCTACCTTCCTATCTAACGACCTACTACCTTCCCCTCTTCCCTCTGATTTACCTATCTTATCTCACTATGTCTGTATCTTATTGTCTGTGTGGGTATACACTCCTTGATCCAGATTTGGAAGGTTTACGATTAGGGTGAATAAGTAAATAAAAGTAATCTTAGCCGTACTATTTCTGTGGCATATTGTCTTTCTGGAAACATCAGTTTGTCCAGTCCCAAAACAAAAAAAAAAAAAAAAACTAGATAGAGAAATGACACTGGATCCACTTAATGTCGGGACTCTAGGTCAAAAGACGGGATGTTTAATCCCAATTATAGATGGGAACACTCTTAATTACTCAAGTCTGTCATACCTTTCAAAGACCGTACTTCATTTTCGAACTTTTTATACCAGAAAGAAAGAAGATGAAATTTGGAATACAACGATAAATTGAAGAGGACATGAACAAGGAAAAGATGGGTAGACCTCTCAATGTCTTTGGGAATAATTCATCTCTGGAAAAGAACGAGTAGGGACTTTGATGGGGGTCCCGTGACGTCTCACTGATCCCGGGTAACCTACAACCACGGATAAGAGGTTACAATCGTGTGTTCGGATCTAAAAATAGTCGAACATATTGTTACTGATTGTAGATGACTCACGAGTGACACACGGTCCATGAGGTGCCATTCGTAAAATATCTGAAGTTCACAAGAGTCGGGACCGATGAGAAATTTCAGTAAACCCCCTCGAAAATTTTTCAAAACTGTGGGACCAAGGTAGGATCAGGTTCCTCTAGTCTAAAGGTCTCCTCTCCCTCCCACGTCTTGTGTCCACTAAAATGTTTCGACGAGTCTACTGTTGAGGTAAAACGTCGGTCCCAACTCTTAGTGACTATGTAATAGACCAAATTAAGAGGGTGGACACTCCGTCCATGATAATAATAGAGGAAACGTCATTTTTCGGTTCCATCTCTCCCTGGTTCATGAACGTGTACAAATATGCTGAGAATTCGTCACCCCAGTCCTAACCCTTGGTTCACTCCAACTGAGGTGTTGTGTATCGAGAGAGGGTTGAGGGTAAATGTTCATTTAGAGTTCGATTTTGATACCCCGTTTCTATCTTATGTATTCGCAGGATTCACAATATACCACTAAGACTAGTAGTCTTACCCAATTTTTATCCACATTTGTGTCTTTTAGAAAAGATAAAGTTTTCACCTCTTGTCCAAGGATAGGACTAAAAATGTGAGTCTCAAAGACACTGGGTCAAGTTTAGTGTAATGGAGACACTCGGAATTGGAGGGTGTCACTATTTCTACAATGGGAAGGTTCTCATGACTCTTCCACGAGACATTTGGGATTTGATAAAATTTTAACTTTCCTCTATGAAGAGTATGGGATCGAGGAATGGGAGTAAAGTATCCTTTCTGTGGTCCAAGTCTAACCTATCTCGGTTCTGAGGTTGGAACTGGACAGACTGGGGTCTCGGGGAGACGTTGTCCGTTTTACAGATTATATTACATTAGTCAACTCTTGGTCGAACTTTTTACAATAATCGTTGTCTTAGACACCCCTAACACCTCCACACACCTTCAATCCGAAAAGGTATTTCTCGATCAAAACTCTACCGGTACCGTCGTCGATGACCCCCCACTCCAGAAGAGGGGAGGGTGTGATTGGGGGAGTGGAGTGATCGGAGTCGGTCATTGAGTACCGACACAAGGTTCCCGAGTTCACTCGTATCTTTACGTCGCACAAGGTTTCTGTCGGACCGTGACTTCCAAAAGTACATTTTAGGTGTTCGGTCAGGGAGTCACAAACAGAGAGGAGAAGGGAGGGGGTATGGACCGTGTTCGGGTCGTGTATCATCCACGAGTACTTTACAAACAGGTAACTTACTGACTAGAGACCGGGCCGCCGACCCCCCCCCCCACCACGTCATCACCCCCCACCTCCCGTTACTTTCTATGTGACTGTGAGGAAGGGAGACTCCGGTTCACGGTGGATGTCGTAGTGTATATTTGCCCGGAAAAAATGGAAACAGAGTGAGTCAGTGCCAAAGGTAGGATTTGGCGAGTAGAACTGAGTAGAAACAGAATAAAGAAGGGAACACTGACGGAAAAGGTCACCCCTGGAAACCTGGACTAGGAGTCGTCGGGGCGAGGAAAAAAAAAAAAAAATAAACTTGGGAGGACGGGAGGAGATGACACTCGACGAGACCGAGACGACGGTACGTTCCATGTTGGTAGTCGACCAGGTCGGGTCTAAGGTCCAAATGGACCGGGGTACCATCCAGAGTGTTCCGACGACTGGTATGTCCGTACCCTTCCGTCGCTCACCCCACTCTCCCCTCGCCTGGGTTCACCCATTCTACGTCGGTGTCTGGTCTTCTCAAGTGTTCGGAGAGGGGACAAGTGGGAAGGGTCAATCTTTTGATTATTCCGAGTGTTCGGGGGAAGTATTTTCTGTCAGGAGTGTTCTTAAGTCGGAGTCATTTCTCGATGAGTGTGTGACGCCGTCTCTGAATTTACATTCCGGTCTTTGATATTTCGAGAATGTCCTTTTGTATCCGTCATATGAGAAACTATATTTGGTGTCGTTCTAAGAAAGACTGAGTGGTGGATCTAATTACTTTTATTTTTGTTTTTATTTGTTTACCCTGGATCGAACACGTGTCGTTTCCTTTAATATTTGTTCTACTTTTCTGTTGGGAACCTTATCCTCTTTTATTAACGTTTACTTCGTTGACTGTTTCCCAATTAGAAGTTTTATATATTTGTCAAGTATGTCGAGTTATAGTCTTTTTGTTTGGTAGGTTAGTTTTTTACCCGTCTTCTGGTTTTGTATATAAAGAGGTTTCTTCTGGATATTTACTGTTATTTGTGTACTTTTCTACGAGTTGTAGTGAACAATAATCTCTTTACGTTTAGTTTTGATGATCCTCTATAGTGGAGTACGTTCAGTCTTACCAGTAGTTTTTTAGATGTTTATTATTTACGACCTCTCTTGTACCCCTTTTCCTTTTGGGAGGACGTGACAACCACCCTTACATAATTATTTGACTATATCGGTGTATATATAATATATAATATATAATATATAATATACATTACATTATATATATTACATAATTATTTGATCTTTTGTCATACCTATAAGGAATTTTTTTCTTTAGACCCTTTTTTTAGATACTGCACTGGGTCGTTAGGGTGACGAACCGTATATGGGACTCTTTTGGTGTTAACATTTTCTGTGTACATGGGGTCACAAGTGACGTCATTATAAATTAACTGTCTACTTACCTATTTCTTCAAACCATGTAAAGATGTTACCTGATAATGAGGCGGTATTTTACTTGTTTAAACTCAGTCAACATCACTCCATCTATTTGAATCTCGGAGACTATGTCTCACTTCATTCAGTCTTTCTCTTTTGTTCGTAGCCTATGATTGTGTATATATCTCTTAGATCTTTTTACTATGACTACTTGGGTCATCTCTTTCCTGAACATCTGTGTCGGCCTCTTCCACTCCCACCCCACTTGACTCCTTCATCGTGACTGTATTATGTGATAGTATACCTTTTGTCTCTCACCCTTCAACGATTATTGGGTCCCTAGAGTCGGACCGTGAGACTACTGGATCTCCTCACCCCGTCTCCACCCTCTACGTCCTCCCTTCCCTATATATATATAAATATATTAGTACTGACTACACACAACAAGACGTCGTCTTTGGTTGTGTTTTAAGATTCGTCGAAAGGTGGTTAATTTTTTTTTATTTTTTTAAAATTTTCCTTTTATTTTCGAACCCGACGTCTCAATCTGACAGACCCTAAGTTTGCGGTCACAGTGATGAATACCACAACCCGTTCAACTCGGAATCGAAGGAACGGTATATTACCCTCTCACTATAAAAGAAACATATGTCTCAAAGACCGTATGTAAAACCGATAATAATAATGACAGTAATTTTATTAATCTCGTTGTGAGTCGACTTACGAGTTTCCTCTCTACAAAACCCTTTTTCTTTCCTTCCTTCCTCTCTTTTTTCTGTCTGTCTGTTCGTCCTATTTCTTTTCTTCTTTTCGTTTCTTTTTGTTAGTGTAAAGAACTCATGGTCGGTGGAGACTGGGTCCGTGTGAAGAAGGATGAGGTGGTAGTCCTGGTGTAAGTCCTACGGTTTACGGGGAAGGAAATAGACCGGAGTCCTGTTAGGGTGTGTTCAAAGGAGACGACACCAGAAGACATCGAGTGTTCGACTAGAGAAACCTGGAAGACGTGGTTGAGTCTGATCCGACCCAAGAGGGGGAAAGTCGGGACACGAGAAGGGTACACACGACGGGTGACTGGTCAGGTAGGTAAGGGTGTTCGCTTCGACGTGAGACGTAGGAACGACGGACCGTACCAAGGAGGCTCCTTAGACACCGCGACGACACTTCTTCAGTTCCTTATTTTCCTGTGGGGTCGGAGAGTCTGGATTGTTCAGGACCGGACAGAAGAACTAACTTGGGCTAGTTACAGAAGAGTCTGTACGTCTACAGTGGTGGGATTACCGTCTTTCGCTTCTTCTTGATTTCTCGGAGAATTATTTTCCACTTTCTCCTCTCGCTTTTTTCGACCGAACTTTGAGTTGTAAGTTTTGTGATTCTAGTACTGTAAGTCGCTGTCTCCTACTCTACAAGCCTACCGTAGCTGAGTTACCTGCATTCAAACTCGTTTGAGACCCTCTGTCACTTCCTTGTCCCTTCGGACCACACGACGTCGGGTACTACAGTGTTTCTCGACCTGTGTCAACTCACTGACTTGTCGTAGAAGAGTAGGAGTGGAATCGGGTTGGAAGACCCTCCTCCTTTGGTCCTTCTTTTACCTTTTTCTTCCTTTCTTCTCTCCTTTCCGTGTTTCCGTCAAGAAGCGAAAGGGAATTGGGGAGGACGGAAACTCGGCTCAGACAAATTAAGCTTTGATAAAGTTGGAATTTTTTTTTAAGGTCTTGTCATGTTTCTTGAAAAAAGGGGACTTCGTAAACTTTCATTCACCAACTGTACTATAGGTCAGTGGAACTCGTGAAAGTACAAAAGGGACGTTTGTTTCTATAAGAGAATACATTGGTGTTACATTGTCATTCTGAGTCCTTCAATTGTAATTACGTAGATTAGGGGTTTGGGATAGACTCAAAACCGTTTACAAGAAAATACGGGTCTTCCAGAATAAATCTTAGTGTCGTAACGGGAATCTAATATAAATTATACGGAAGAAGTTAGACCTCGTCAAGGAGTCCGAAAGGAACTAAAGAAACTGAAACTTTCAAGACTTCTAATGTCCAGTCATTTCCAATACGTGGAACTCGTCCTTATAGTGTCTTTACTACGACACAAGAGTGACGTAGGACAGTCCCCGTGTTTTAAATTTAAGTCTAAACAAGGTCATGTCCACAGACGACTTGAAGAGGTAAGATTGTGAGGACCGAAAGAGAAACATTCAATTATAAACCTCCCGTCCATAAAACTCTAATATATTTGTAGGACAGGAAATAGTTTGAAAGGTTAATACGTAAATAAATACAGAAAATTCGGAAATAACACACTTAAATGTCTTTCAGTCCTAGTCTTCCCAATTTTGTCTTACAGATGAAGAGAGTATCATGAATTGTCCGACACAATATTGATAAAAAATTTTATATTTAAATAAATAAAATTAACCTCCTATTAATGAAATGTTATAACATAACCAAAACGGTATGTAGTCCTACTCAGACGGTGTCCATACGTGCACAAGGGGTAGGACTTGGGGTGAGGGAGGAGGGAGAGGCATGGTAGAGAGACCCAGCAGGGTCACATGGTCGGGGTCCGTAGGTCATAGTACGTAGCTTGGACCTGACCGTTAAGCAAAGTATATACTATAATGTGTACAAAGTTACGGTAAAAGGGTTTAGTAGGGTGGGAGAGGGAGAGGGTGTCTCAGGTTTTCTGACAAGATATGGAGACACAGAGAAAACGACAGAGCGTGTGTCCCAATAGTAAATAAATCGATCGTATCCATAAATAAATAGAGTTAACCGGAGATTAAAGAGTTAAAGAGTAAAATAAATTACCCAACATTAGACGATGATGTTTGAGATACCCTTGATCCGATGACACATAAACACGAACCAGAAGGAGAACAGAGTTACAATATAAAAGTAAAAATAAAAAGGTCTAGAACTCAAAAATTTTTAAATCGTACTGATAAGACAAAATACAAAAGGAATTGTGACGAAGAATCATAAATACCTTTAACCGTTCTTCGTTCGTTCGTTCGTTTCGCTTTGCTCTACGTCTTTCTGACTTTGAATTGTCAAAAATTCAAGTTTTTTGGTAAATATTAAAAACAGGATTCACGGTCTTTGACCTTAAGTGAAGATCCCCACTTGGTGAAGAAAACAGAATCTCTGTAAAAACACTATTAGAAGTGACATAATGTTTACATTTCGGTATTATTACGATTACTATCATTATATCGGAACATGTCTCAACGAAGACCTGGTCTGTGACAAGATTTGTGAAATGTATATAATTCAATAGATTGGGAGTTCGTTGGGATATTCCATCCATGATAATAATAGGGGTGACCTGTCCTCTCCGTAGACTTCATAGGTCTCAAGTTGTTGAACGGACTACAGTAAAGGTCCTCCACCTCAGTCTTGAGTCAGAATCGGACACACTGGACTTTGGTAGGAGTATTGATGTTATAGTTTGTTTGGTTTGGTTCCCTTTGACCCAGACCTAAACCCGGTTCACCCTGAGGATGTCCCGTGAGAGAACTCCCCCTTTAGTTGACCGGGAACTACAACCCTTCTCTCGGACTACGGGTGGTTCACAACCTCGTCACTTTGGGGTTCCTACTAGAAACCGAAGACCCGGGACTCTTATCGATTTAGATATCCGATCACTGTATCCCGGAGACACAATACTAAGAGAGGAGACTGAGGGGTTCGAAAATTGTGGTAGAATGATGGTGACAACGAATCGGAATCGACACTACACTCCATTACTCCCTACCCGAGGTACTCACCTCCTTTCCACCCCTTCGTCACCGACCTCCTCAGACGACGACGATTCAGCGAAGTCAACACAGGCTGAGACACGCTGGGGTATCTGCCTTCGGGTGGTCCGAGGGGGCAGGGACCCTAAGAGGTCCGTTCTTGTGACCTCACCCAACAGTAAAGGAAGAGGTTACGTACTTTTACTTCAGCGAGTCAGCTCAGGCTGAGAAACGCTGGGGTACCTGACGTCGGGTGGTCCGAGGAGGCAGGTACCCCAAAAGGTCCGGTTTCATGACCTCACCCCACGGTAACCGAAGAGGCCCTCCTCAGATCTGAGTCCATTGGTTCACCGTTCGTTGTCCAGTCTCGAAACCTATGGTATTATTAACAGGATTTCTTTCACTGTCAGCGAATCAACACGGGCTGAGAAACGTTGAGGTACCTGATATGTCAGGTTCCTTAAGAGGTCCGGTCTTATAACCGCAGCCATCTGAAAAGGAAGAGGTCCGTTAGAAGGGTTGGGTCCCCAGCGTGGGTCCAGAGGGAGTAACGTCCGCCTAAGAAATGGTCGACTCGGTGTCCCCTTCGGGTTCTTATGCTCTCATCCATCGGATAGAGAAGAGGTCGCCTAGAAGGACTGGATCCTTAGCTTGGCCCCAGAGGACGTAACGTCTACCTAAGAAATGGTTGACTCGATAGTCCCTTCGGGTTATTAACAAGATCCTAAGGGAGTTTAAGAACCCACCAGTTGGACCGTCTTTGGATTAGAAAGATACATACACGTACACACAATCAGTGAGTCAACACAGACTGAGAAACACCGGGGTACCTGACATCGGGTGGTCCGAGGAGACGGGTGCCCTAAGAGATCCCTTCTTATACCCTCACCCAACGGTAAGGGAAGAGGCCTCCTAGAAGGACTGGTCTCTAGTTTGGACCCAGAGGACGTAACGTCCGTCTAAGAAATGGTAGACTCGGTGGTCCCTAATCAAGGACTAATTATTAGACGTTTGTTATAAAAGGTTAATTTCTTTACCCCCTCAGTGGGAAACTCCTCAGTCTGAACCGAGAGTCCCTCGTGTAGAGACCAAGACAACTCTCGTAGGACGATAAAGCTCGTCATGACCCAATCCGACACCTAGTAAGGAGATAGGTTGGCACTGAATTCTCGACCCTAGGTCCTATGGACGGTTGCAATAGCAACCCCACCCGAGGAGAAAACACATCGTGTGTAGTGTTGACAACTGACTCCTTCGTCCGTTCCACCCAGAAAGGAGAGGTGCATGCTTCTTTACGTTACTCACACAATAGCGGAGATCTCAGGGTCGTTGTCTCCGGAACAGCTACTCCCTGACCCCCGGACACTGACCTGTGTACCGTCTACTATGTCTCATCCTGGGTTTGAGTTTTTTTCCGCTCCTATCTCCTTAGTCTAGGCCCTTCACCCAAACGTGTCACTGTGTCGACCACACTTCCTTCTAAGAAGGGTCGCTACACCTGACCTTGTCACCCCGGAAAAGTTCCTGCAAGACTGAGTAGTCTAAAGATGCACCTCGGTGTCTACATAAATTAAAATATGTGACTCTGACTAAACGTGTGACACTCCTACGTGCTTAGGTCGACGGACTCGGGGTATTCGTACCATCTCTACCCTCTCACTCACCCTCTGGGACCGACGGTAAGGTCCCCGAGGCGAGAACGGTCGGAGAACCAAGGTACCGGTGTCCTGTCCGGAGTCGGAGCGTGGAAAGTAGACCCCACTGGTTAGTGGTGGTGAGGAGCCAAAAGAGAACGTGAGACCTTCCGAAAAGACCCATCGACCCTAACAACAAGTCTCAGATCCATATTAATGGCGTTCTGTCGGAGACTGAAATCCTTTCTTTTTTTTTTTTTTTTCTTGAGACCTGGTGTAATCCTCTACTGTCAATTGGTCAGGACGTGGAGTTTGACGTTAATCTCGTTAAGACTACAGTAGTCATTAGCATAGCTAAATACAAAACTTTTCTTTGGTTTACTACTTATTTTACTAATAAAGACAAAGACGAAAGAGAAGAGAAAGAGGAGTTTTTAACCGTTATTGTGATTTCAGTTTAATTTGTAGACAAACTTTTTATTCGGGCTCACGACTACTGTCGACGGGACCTGAATGTTACGTGGTGTCGACAGTTTGGAATTTAATTGTTACTAAAAGTAAATGCTTGTCGTGTCTTGATTCTATAAATCTCGAAAAAGAAGAGATAAAAGGACCGAATGTCCCCGACAATTTACGTTTTACAATCCCTTTATGGGTTCCTTTTTACATCGACTTTAGTCGGATGTTATTAATTAGTACCTTCCCGCCCCCCCCCCCNCCCCCCCAAGAAAGAACAACAAATCAACGATTCAGCACAGACTGAGAAGACGTCTGAGAAGACTGAGGGGTACCTGACATCGGGCGGTCCGAAGAGACAAGTACCCTAAAGGATCCGTTCTTATAACCTCACCCAACGGTATAGGAGAGGTCCCCTAGTAGAACTGGGTCACTAACTTAGGTGCAGAGGACGGAACGTTTGTTTAAGAAATGGTGACTCGGTAGTCCTTTCGGGAAGAAAGAAGAATGAATTAGAGTAAAGAAGTGACCGAAATCAAACCCACAAGAGACATCGTTAGTCCGAACGTCCTTCCGTTTGTCAAGTTCCTCTTAAGAAACTAATCACCAACGTTTACCTACCACTACCTAGATACCTCTTTACAGTAGAAGATGTCGTGTCTTCTGGGAGACGGGTAAAAAGATCTCGACAAACAGAAGTCACCTGAAGTCGGGTGCGAAAAAGGTCTACTTCATTACATACTGATCCATATACTGAAACAATGGGACACCAATGTACGACGCAAATTTTCTAGATTAGTTCGGTAAAACCACTGTCCTATTTTAGACGGTTGGACAAAATGTGAATGAAGTACTCTAGACGGTTCTGCCGTCTCATCTTTCTCGGACTCCAGTGGAAGAGTGTACCCGTGTGGGTTTAGTATTGATAAACGTCTTGTTGATCGTTACTTTTTCTGACCTTGTGTGGTCTTTTCTTGAATATGTTAATTTGTGTACTTCCCCGGTGTTCGTCTACCCATCCTCCCCGTTTGAGTTCTGTTTCGGGGACCTATCCGTCTATTAATATGACCTCTTATTACTGTTACGTCTCCAAGAGGGTGGTAAAGGTGGAGGTGACAGAGTACTCTCAAGACTCGGGGCGTCGTACGACGGGTGGGGTCCCAAGGACGTGACTCTTCTACTCGGGGGTCTCGTAAACCGGGACTTTCTGTCACCCCGAACTAAAGTCCTCGGGGTCCCTGACCCACTTTGTCTCTGAGGTCAGGAATTCACGCGTGTGCTTTAGGGTGTTCGAGGTCCAGGGTCCCGTTTTCGTTCATTAAACTATCCTCGGACCCAGTCTGGATGGACGACCAAAACCTCACAGAGGATCTTCCCCACCTCCCTTGACACCGAGTGGAATCCCTGTCTCTGTGACCGTCGTCGGTAAGAACCTTCGATGAAGATAGTACACCTACACCCACGACCAACCCCACGACCAACTACGAGCACCACGGAAAAACTTTAGAGGGAGGTCGAGTAATCGGGTTGTCGGACGTCCACGACTCTACGGAGTTCGGTTCGTTAATTGACCCACTTTCCTCTCTGTGTCGGGTCGGGTAGTCGTCTGTCCGACGGATTTCTAGAGGACTCGTGTGTCGACAGAGACTTGTGTCGTGTCGGGATGTCTTCCGGGTCCTGGATCGAGGTCGGTGGCCTCCTTGGTCAGGGTCTTAGGAGACCAGGGACCGGGACGGGAGTCCTTCGAACACAACCGGAGATCTGATCGGAGTAGGTGGTTAACCGTCTGTGGTCTTTTGGTGTTAGGACGTCACCTCAGACACCTGGGTCGGATATCGTCCGGTCTGAAAAGGGACCCTCCAGACTTGAGGACAGGACGGGTGGTCGCCCGGTTATGTGAATGAAATACTGGGGTTCTCTGTTTCATCCAAACCTTGGTAGAGAAACAGGAGAAGATGGGAACAGGGTCTCAGTAGTGACAGGAAGGGTCCATACCCCACTCCGAGTCCTCACTTCGTTGTGTCGATAACATATAAGGGACCAATTTTTTTATATATACACCTAACTTTCCAATTACATCCAGAATATTGTAGACCACTAAAAGGTGTCAACGTATTTACAAAGGTAGAAATAAAACACTGGTAAAGTACAGTTTTTACAAGTGTCCCTGTTTGTTTAACACCGTATATGTACATTACCTTGCAATATGTCTATATATTTCCTTACTTCATGGTTGTGTACAATATTATATGTACTCGGAGTTTTTGTAATACATTCACTTTTTTTAGTCTCCGTTTTCTAGTGCATGACGTACTAAGGTAAATATACTCACCTTAAGTGACTCTATCCGTTTAGGTATCTCTGTCGTACGTCTAACCACCAACGGTGCCCGACTCTTCTCCTCTTACTGCAAGTGACGAACACCCATTTCCCAAAATGACACCTCTTGACCTTTATAAAACCGCGATCTATCTCCACCACCAACGTGTCGTGACCCGTCCATGGTGCACGATGGTTTAACTACTGAAGTTTCACCAATTAAAACGCTACACTTAAATTAAAGTTAAAAAATTTACAGGTGTTCCAGATTTGTAGTACAAAACTAGAGTGACACTAGTCCCAGGTTTCATGGAACCGCTCGGGACGAGGTAGTCACTTTCCTCACCCTGACCGGAACGACGACCCCGAGACCCGGGACCACGTGGACACGAACAGGTACGGGGTGGCTCAGCACCGGTGAGGTCGAGGGGGACGTCACACCCAAAGTCACTAGGTAGACTCGGAGTCAAAGGACGACACGGATCTAACCGAGATGTCGTATATGAAGGACAAATTAAGAAGGGTCAAAGGAGGGACCCTCGACCTAGGATATGAGCCCCGAGGTCGACGACTTACTTTAAGACGGTGGACGAGGGGACGTTGGTACGGTGGTGGTCGGAGGGTCGTTCGGGACCGTAGACCTAAGGTGGACAACCCACCATCAGAACCTCATAGATCCGAAAGGACTTGGTTCGTGTATGACGTAAAATTGGTATCGAAACCAGAGATTGACAAGAGGGTTCTTGGTTGTGAAGGTACCCAGACCCCAAAGGGTGGGGTAAAAGACAACTAAGAAACGAAGGTGGGGATCAATCGTAACGACTCCAGGAAGGATCAGTCGGAGTTCCCTCTGAGTGAGACAAAATACTGTTTTCTCGGGTACCAAGAAGAGTTATGGATTACGGTTTTTTTGACATCCCATTCGACGTGAAGTCGGTGTAGTCCAGGAAGATTGGGACGGTGGACGGAGACTTAGTATGTGTCTCAGTAGTGTACACCCAAAACACCATAAAGAAAGGTTTTATTTTTCTCAACCACTTCGACTTCAATGTACTTCAATGTTTCATAATACTCGAGACCGACAAAGGAGGATTAAGAGTAGGAGGGAAGGATGATTGTTCTAAAAGAGAACGGTCCAGGGACCCAAACAAAAGGTAAAAGATTTACTGTAAATCAAAGAAGTGAAACCTTTGTCATAGGCTTGGGTGCTGGGGGTGGGGGTGGGGGGGGGG